>JAIUZE010068929.1:0-13769 GCA_022085475.1 Heliosperma pusillum | reverse complement strand
CCATAGATAAGTTTGATCTTTGTCACCAACCTTTACTTTCTTATTATTCACATGTAATATGTCTGTGGTTTGATCTAAGATATAAATGCCATTCATGGAAACTGCTTTGGCATAAACCATTTCATTCAAAGAGAAAATACAGCTATTGTCTTTAATTGAAAATGAAAAACCGTCTTTATCAAGCACGGAAACAGAAATAATGTTCTTAGATAACCTGGGTACATAGTAAGAGTTATATAAATACAACTCAAATCCACTCGGGAGTTGGATTACATATGTTCCCATTGAGACTGCAACAACTCTTGCTCCATTCCCGACTCGCAGGTCCACATCACCCTTTGCGAGAGGTGTGATGTTTTTTAGGCCCTGCAAATGATTACACAGATGAGAACCACAACCTGTATCAAGTACCCAAGTTCCGAAACTTGCATGGTTAATCTCAATCATATGAATATAAGATGACATACCAACATGAGTGACGCGGCCTGCTTTTATGTCTTCACGGTACACGGGACAGTTCCTCCTCCAATGCCCAGTCTTGTGGCAATGGTGGCACTCAATGTCACTGTCCTTGCTCTTTGCCTTGCCTTGTGAGCTACTAGTCTCACCAGGCCCACTCTTACCCTTTCCTGACTTCTTAAACTTTAGCTTCCTTACAGTTAGGTCGCCGTGAGTCTTGCCCTTACCTTTGTTCTTGTTGGAAATCATGAGAACATCTTGCTTCATGCTCCCACTCAATTTCAGATCCTTCTCGGTCTGTACGAGAAGTGAGTGTAGCTCATGAGGACTTTTCCTCATGTCATTCATGTAGTAATTTGCCCTGAAAAGGGCAAAACCATCATGAAGTGAATGTAGCATACGGTCAATGACTATGCTCTCACTGATTTTGCAATCAAGTGCCTCCAGTTACTCGACATTCTCAATCATATCAAGAATGTGTGGGCTAACCGGTTGGCCCTTCTGGAGTTTCGCCTCAAAGAAGCGACATGTATGCTCATAAGTAACGATTCTCGGTGCTTTTGAGAATTCGTTAGTGAGCGTGGTGAAAATATTATTTGCACCTTGGACAATGAAGCGTATTTGCAAATTGGTTTCCATTGCAAAGATGAGTACGTTCTTTATCGCACCCGCTTCCATAACGAAGTCACTATAAGCAAGTGACTCGTTAGCTCTCGCATTGGGGCCTGGGTTTAGCGGTATTGGCTCAGTCAAGTACTGGAGCTTGCCGTCAGCAATGGCTGTATTCCGTAATACCGCCTCCCAGTCCGCAAAGTTGGACCCGTCATTCTTCAGTCGCGTGGACTAATTCATGTGGTCCATGAAATTTTTAAGCCAGGACTCGCGTGCGAGTGTGACACTTGGCATAGGGACATCATTATGGCCAGCCATTTGTTATAGCAGTATTATCAATATAAGACGAATTATACACTGCGAAAAAGAAGAAAAATATAATAATAAGCATACTCATCGATATGAAGTAGGTCTAGTGCAAAACTTGTTTAATGCGAAGACTCAAGCATTTATACAATTGACCTCCCTCAAGAATTATATAAATGATCCCATGACTCAATTATTTGTAAATTGATAAGCCAACCTCTTGGCTAATTCTACCTTTAGAATCCTTGGTCGATAAAATTTTATCTTTAGTCCATCATAATCACGAGAAACTCTTCGGATTATAATGTTGAGGTAAAATAAGTCAACACATACTACTTACCCAACGTAGAAGGGGTCATATGGAGAGTAAGGTCCTATATGCCTACCGACGAAGAAGGGATTCATAGTAGTTTGGCCTATAAAGTCTAGTCTCAATTTTCGGGTTTAGAGGAAGATCCTATCAACTTTATTTTAATTCATTTTAAGTGAACGAATATCTAGCATGCGAGAATGAATAAACTAAGATGATGGCTTAAAATTCGTGTGACATCTTTATGTCCATGATAACTAACACCCAAACTATATGAGTCAATTTTCATGCAATTTTAGTAGTAGGTGGTTTTTTGTTTAGGCGGCATATGATGCACTAATTATCATGTGAAGAAAAGCAACAAGAACGAAAAATACGTAAAATTACAAAGTTCTAGTGTGGCCTATCTACCAAAATGAACAAAAATAAAACTTTGGAATCCATCCAAATTGGACCCGAAAAGCTTGTCTTGATGTTCAATCTTGGTCCATGTAGCGGGAGTAAGCAATCCGATCTCCATCTTTAGTCTTCTCAAATTACATTTAATAAATTACAAAATATAAACCTATTTACATTCTAATTTAAAAACATAATTTCAAAGAAAACAAAAAGAGATTCGAGATCTCAAAATTACATCAAGATCATGTTTCCATAATTACGAAAACATAATCAACTAAGGCTACACTAGGTAATACAAATTACAACCAATTGCAAAAATACGTAAATAAACCATTCAACAAAATAATATGCATCAACAATAAATTAGTCATTCAAGATATAATTCCTTAATTATGTAGAGTAATTTATCCAAACCACCTATTATAAAATGATCAAAATTATGTGACAATTCCTTAATTACTCACAATAATTCCAATCAAACATAATCCAATTTTAATTCATATTATCGTATAATATGAATTAATCCAACATTATTTTAAACCATTTTAAAATAATTGGGTATCCAATAATTGTGAACTTTTTCACAACAACAATCATACATTATCATTATAATGCATAAACAAAAACATTCGGCCAAAATTAAAAAACAAAAACCGAATCAAATTTTTTTTTTTTTTTTTTCAAAACAGCTACGGTCTGTTTTTTTTTTAATGTTGCTAATATTACAAGATCGGTACAGTTATCAACATTTAATCATTATTAAATATTGATACAAACTAGATGATTCAATTTAACATTTTAAAATGAATATCTAAATCATGATTAAATCGATTATCTTAATATTCAACTAATCATAATTGATTTGAACATCATTAAAATTAATGAATCATGATGCAAAACAACAAATTGTCATCATGTATACCGAAAATATATAGCAAAAACAAATGTTCATTAACATTCAAAACAATTTCCATTTACATTTTAATTTAATCCTTATTAAATTAAAACATCTACAAATTTATCATATTGTCATCTTAACATATTAAAACAACAATATCAATAAATCAAATGAAAACAATAATCAAAAAAATACACGGCCCAAAAAAAATTTTGCCGAATAAAAAAAATTTAGACCGAATAAATTTTTTTTTCATCACATGAAAAATCATATAAAATAATTTCGTAGCCTTGGCTCTGATACCACTTGTGGGAAATATCGGTATATTTCAACATGAAATTTAAGGATTATAACGAAATTATAATATATGAAATACGAGTCATAAAGGAAATGCATAAAGATTAGAATTAACCTTCGGTCCTAGAAATATGGCCTAAGAACAAATATCAAGATGATATTCTCCTAATTGTTGCACACAAGATGCTATGAGAAATGCCTTTGCTTGTGCTAGAATGAACATAAAAAATTACTGCTAATTTTTGTGAAAGTAATTGTTATCATGAGAAAGTAGAGAAGAAGAGTTTATATAAAACTCTCCTCCTCTCGTACTTGGACCGTCTAACACAAGTGGAGGAAGAAGAGGACTCTTTTTCCTCTACTTGTTTTTAGGTAGTGGAGTCAAGATATGAGTCTTGCCTCTTTTATTTATTTAATGTATAATATGTGTATGTATTATTATTGTCATTTATGTTGTCACATATTAATAAGTCCATACAACATCTTGTAGTCGATTTATTAATACCGGTCTGACATCATTAATTATGACAATATCGTATAATATATACATCAACTATAAATATCGTATATTTATAATTTGCTAATTAAATATAACAGTTTATATTTAATTACGAATTAACATTTAATTCGTTTAAGCTTACATCATTTAATCGTATTAAATAATTACATTATATACATCAATTAGATATAACAGTTTATATTCAATTATGAATTAACATTTAATTCGTCTCAGCTAGTATTATTTAATCGTATTAAATAATCGTATCATCATTACATTGACTAACCTTTTAGTCATATACATCGACAAACCTTTTAGTCATATAAGGCATCAATATGAATTTAATTTTCATATAATCATATCTCTCAAACACATCCTTTAGGTGTGACTTTTAGGGACAGTTGATCACCGCCATTAAAATGACAATAACGTCAAACTTCTAGCAAGCCAACTGTTATCGATAAACGTTAATCAACTGATAAGAATACTAAGTATACCCTGTGAACCTGTAAGAGATTTATACACGTTATCACATTAACTGTGGAGGACACTAGCTCCAACAACATTAACTTATTGTGATTCTCGCTTCACAGCCAGAACCCAGCTCGAGAACAGACGCAACAGGTGCTGCGCCTATTCCAAAGGATGCACCTGCTACTGCGCCTAATCTGGGTTGGTTTCTATCTCTGAACTTCTATTATTGTTTCGACGTAGCTTTAGTTATGTAATTAACTAACTATTAACTCTAGTATCGCTGCTAGTCTGTCTTTATTTTTTCTAATCTTTTCTTTTCTTTCAAACCTTCATTTTGAGTATATTGACAACACCAAAATGTGTTGTGTCTAGTAGTATTTATTAGGTTCATTTATAATAGTTTTTACGGGTCGTTAGCATCGTTTTATGCTAACCTTAGTCCTTGTAATTATGTTGTTATTTAGTATTTTTTAGTCAACTTTTAGAGTCAAACCCGGAAGTCAACAAAAGTCAAAGTCAAACCAGAGACCCGAGAGCCAAACCCGACAATTGGAGTGGCCTACAAGCAAATCATCAATGCAAGAAGAGCAAGTCCAAAGGGTCAATGGAATTGAAGGGGAGGCTAAAGTCCAAAGGGGTCAACGAAAGTCAAGGCGCTCAACCAAAGGGAAAAACTAGCAGCATGAAACGCTGCCAGCGCCAGTGAACACTGACAGCGTCCCACGACGCTGCCAGCGTCCGTGGGCGCTGCCAGCGTCCTGGTCTTAGACATGTGTTCCTTCATTCTCCGTCTTGTCATTTGGAGGCCCATTTCTCAAGAGCCTAGGTTTTCGGAGCCAAGGGTATATAAGAGCCAAATTGTAGAGAGAGAAGCACACAACATTTAATACAACATTCCACAACACAACACATTAGAATTCTCTCAAGTTTTGTTCTTCATTTTTGGCTTGTATTTTGGTTGAACTTCATTTTGGGTTGTAATATTTGGATTATGGGTAGCTAATCCTCCATTTCTTAGTGTAATTGAAACAAGTTCACAGCTTTAGCATTGTATGACTCTCTAATCCTCTTCTTCCTTATTTAATATAATTTTATTGTGTTAATCTTTCATGTTGAGTAGATGAATGTTTAGTTTGACTAGCTTGACATCTTATTTGCTTAATGAATGCTTGTTCTTGGTAGGATTTGTCAACCTATACTTGAATGTGTAAACTTGAAAGACTTCAACTTTGGTTTAAAGTTAGAGTCTTTTGAGTGATAAATTATATGTTGTGTGATTTTAACATGGTTTAGTGTTGAGTTGCATGATTCTAGCTTAATCCTTTGGTTTAATACTTAAAGCTTACTTCTTTGATTGTGCTTATGTTTTAATAAGTGTTGGTTCAGTTGTAAAGGGTCAATCTTGGTTGGTTTAATCCATGTTGACTACTTCTTAGGAGGTAGTATTAGATAAATAAGAAGAGAGGTATAAAAGGGTCATCTTTGCTAATTGTTGTGTTACTTGGGATAATTGCACTAAGTACTTTTCTCATATTTGATTTCTTGCATAGAAGGTGTTTGTTCTATTGCCTAGCCTAGAATTTCATGTTTCAATTTGAGTAATCTTTTTAACCAAATTTCTTCCTATATGTTATCCTACATGTTTTCTCATTGTGAATATCATAGTTTGTAATTAATTCAAGCTTTTGTCTTAATTTGTGTCTTAATTTGTGATTAGAGTAATTAATTAGTAATTAGTTTTGTTAATTGGCTTTTAGCAAGAGTCTAGATTAGATTAATTTAGTTGATACCGCCTTCTCTTGGGTTCGACCCTATTCTTACCATTTTACTACCTTTATTTAAGATAGTTTGTGTTTGTGTAGGAGTTATAAATTGTTATTTGATCGTAGCTAATTAGCGGATTTAACGACACCGTTTTTAAGCCCGTCATATATTTCTTACATAGATCCCGTATTCATTGTAATAAATTGTAATATTTATTAATCATTGTATTGTACGATTTCCTTTCCTTTCGTACATAATTCATTCTAAATCTTAAGTCGACATAATTGAATGTTAAATTACATGTTTACCGACATAGTTTAATTCACATTCTAGGATTAAAACGTGGATGTTGCATTGCATGCATACAATCGATGACATATCGAGTACAAACAATTTCCCTAATCATTAGTAGAGGCCGCTATCGAGGCGGGCGGGATTAGGTGTTCGATTATATAATTTTCTAATACGTACCCTCACCCCTGACTCCCGATCTCTGTGAACAACCGTGTTCATTGGCATCCACGAGAGTCATTCTAGACATAGAATGCTAAGGTTAACGAAATCTTAGTGTTCATGTTATTACTTTGTGTCTTGACATGAGATAAAGTATTCCAACGGTTCCAATTTCCCATAAAAATTGGTGGCGACTCCATAAATGCGAATCACTACGCTTGTCCCTTGTTTCCATCCCGTGTGCGCCCCTCCATGGTTCCCCGTGTACCACAGTTCGGCAAGGATCCACAATCCGTGTATAACACATGGACAGTCTTAAACATTGGGTGGAGCAAGAACTCAAGCGTAGGGGTGTGAAAACCTTGAGTGACGCAATTGCTGTTGCCGAGTCATTATATGAATGTTCAAGTGAGCCAAAGAGGGAGTTCACTCATAACTCAAATGGGAACGGTGGAGGAACAGTAACCTCAGATCGTTTGAAGCCAAGGAATGGTGGGACTAGCTACTCTAAGGACAACTACAACGGCAAGTCCAAGAAAAGGTCCAGCTTGGAAGGGGAACATATTAATTATTTCCTATGGGGAGGGCCGCATTTCATCCGTGATTTCCTAAAAAAGCATAAACTAAATGGCATGGCCAAGGCGTATCCGGATAAGGATAAGTCTAATGCCGAAGCCAGCATGGGAGCGCTTCGTTTGCTCAACAACATGTCCAAGGAACTGAATGGGAAGTCTAAATCACATTGCGAAGCTGGTATCGGAAAGGACCGACACCTAAGGGAGGTCGCATGCCTACCGAGGACAATGATTTAATATTTGTTGAAGCAAGGGTAAATGGTACGGCCACTGTATCTCTTCTTGATACTAGTCTGCCCATTTTTAGTGACCAAAACAATGGCCACGAGATTAGGTATCGAGTACGGAAAAGGGTCCGGGACTCTGAAGACCGTGAGCTCATCATCGATACCTATCCATGGAACCCCCCATGGAGTACCAATCCAAGTAGCTGATTGGTAGGGAACGGTAGATTTTACTGAGGTGACAATGTATGACCATAATTGTGTCTTTGGGGTAGAATTCATCTAGGTCGTAGCACCAGTCACTTTTGAAGGAAAAAAGGCCGTAATCATTGAAGGACATATACGTGTTCCTTTGGTGCCAAGTAAGGCACGGAAATGCAAATATCGTAGATTGTCTCCACTACGAGCAAGAAAAGGTTCACGGAAAGAGGGGTTCTTTCGAAGCCCCAAACGGGATGACAAGTTCGTACCCAAAGGTCTATGCTTTTTATGCCAAAAACAGTTGGGTCGTGGAGATAGACCACAAACCTACTAATCCTTATCATCAAACAACGAGACATTAAGATAAGGGAATAAAAGGTTCAACCCGGTTCTCTTGTCGAGTTGTCACAACAAGATGACCGTCCACTAGAGGAGATATTGGGCAGGTCTCGGGTGGAGAAGAAAAAAATTCCAACGACAAAACATGCCCAAAGAAATGATAGACTTCAAAAGAAACCAGGAAATCCGAGGAAAGGGACAAGAATCCTAATTAACTTACATTAACGATCCCGAGACGATGTCCCAACTCACATGTATGTTGCAGGTGCAATGATTCTCCTTGCTCCTTTTTAATTCTTGTTTTTTAGTATTGATTTTATTTATTTATCGTTAATTATGTTAGAATAGCATGATTGGTGTTCGATTATCGTATCAAATATTGTTGGTGATGATTAATTATTCTATTATTAGTCTTAATCATGTTAATAAGTTAACTCCAATGTTTAGATTAGTCTTTATTATGCATAATTACATTTGAACATTAAAAAATGTGACGAATTAATTATAATGAAATTTTCATTAGTTTAATGATGATTTAGATAATATAAATTAGTTAGAATGAAATTTGAATTGGGTTTGTTTATGTTTGTTAGCATGTTAATTTATTTTAGTTTATATTATGAAATAATTTGAATTAAATTCAATCAACTTGATTGATAGCATGTTTAACTGAGTTGGATTTATTGATTAATGAAATTAATTTATATTATACATTAAATCATGTTTTAATCTTGTCTACGATTATTGGTATGTTAGTTGTTTGATTTAATTTAATTTTGAAATAATTAGGTTTAAATCATATATTGTTGATTAATGCGGTTTATTTCACAATTGCTATTGTAATTAATCGTTTTAGTTATCGTTTTAATTGTTGTAATAATTAGCTCCAACCGGCTCCCCTTCCCCCTTAAGTCATGTTTGTGTGTTTGTGAGAATAGCTTAATGAACCTCACATGCTCAAATAACTTGACGAATTAGAATAATTCATGCATTAAACGAGTTAGAAACTAACACACATGTTACGGTTTAATATGTTTTTTGCATTTTCATCAACGATCAAAGTCTTATCAACGTTAGCCATCATAGTCCTTAGTAGAGGTCGTTGATTATAACGGGCGGGAATGGGTGTTGGTGTTTTATTAACGAACTTCTTATCACGTACTTTCAAAAACAAACCTAATCTCTTTTCAAAATGGTTTCCTTGTTTTCTGTAAAATTTGGTGGGTACTCTTTTCAAAACGAAAACCTGTGGATCCCTCTAAATCCCACATCCACAACGTAATACCATTCTTTGCTACGGTTGACACGTATTGATGTGAGACCGAGCTTTGTTGATATTGTGTTGCTGCATTGCTATTAAGACAGTCACTAATGCTTACATTGTTATTATGATGTGTGTGGTATGTCCCTACTGTTTTTTTGGTTGGCCGTGTGTTCTCTTTTTTCTTATTTTTAAAAATTTTGCGGTGATCCATTTGATAATTTTCTATTAGTTGGTGAGTAGTGATTCTTACAAGTTTGGATTAGTGAGTCTTGAGTTGGATGTGTTGGTATTTGGGCGTGTCGCCCACTTTTTCTAGGATTTGTCTTTTGGGTAGTTCGATAGATCATTCATTATTTTCGCAGTACAATAAGTCTTCCGTTGTACTCAAGATATCTTAGTATTCAGTTGGATTTTGTAAGACAGTTTTGCACAATGTAATCTTTATTAAGCTACATAAAGTTAAATTACTCTTCTATTGTTGTCTTTTGATCTTTCTACCTCGAATAACCGAGATGGGAAACAGTCTCATTTAACTCGAAAGGTCTTGTTAAGGCTCTAAGCTAAATGAGGGTGTTACATACCAATATCGTAGTAACATAATAAATAAACTGAATATATAAATTCTGAGTATAGATAGAAAGAAGAGTACATTCATCACCAAAATTATTCTAAATCAACTCTAGTCAATCATATTGATATTAGGTGACTTGCATCTCACCCCTAGTGATCAATAGGATCAAGCGACTTATACGGGGAAGATAAACTTAAAAGAACAACCAAACAAATGTGACTCGCAATACTTAGCTAAGAACGACACTAAGAAAGGGAGGCACGAGACACACCATCCAAACCATCCAAGACATCACTCACAGGTAAATCACTTTTTGCAAAATTTTAGCATTAAACAAGACAAGACAATACAAGACTCAATCCTCCCGATAGAACAATGATAAAAAATTAGGTCCTAGTCTAAACCCGGATCTTAACTCTCGGGATAAAAATATCCCGTTTCGACATGCGATAAAAAGTACGCATCCAAAATTAAATACATGAAAGGTCGAGTAACCCCTAATCGGAAACTAGGCGCACATTCCTTAACTAAAGGTCCGAAGAAGGGAGGACGAGTTACAACAATCCGAAAACATGGCCCACATACCTTACCATGGATCCGAAAGAATGGAGAAAAAATAATGTCAAGCTAGTGAGCAATGCAAAATGACACTAATTCGTATGATTGCAATATTTGACGGCCGGGTCGATCAACGCTATGCGTTTGCCTCCAAACAACGTCGTCATATTTATACTACCACATGCAAACAACCACATGGAATGTTCTCATAAAACTTAGACATTAAGTCTCACAAGAAATGAGAGAACATGTATAATGTCTAACCTACTGATAGGCATTTAACTTGTCTTGCTTCTCCACTCTTTTCTAGGCCTTTTTTACCCGTCTTTGTACGGTTTTACGTGACTTTGTTCACATTTCGTATCCAAAATTCCCGTTCTATCATTTTATACTTAATCTTGTAAAATTTGGGGAGAAAATAAGGAAACGGAAATAAGCAAAGCGGTTTTTATAAATGGACTAGAAAAGGAAAGCAAAGGCGAAGAATAGGGGTGCCCAGCACGGTAGGCCACCGGCAGCCGGCTGGCCGGCTGGGGCCGTCCTTAAAATAAGAACAAAGAAAAGAGGAAGAAGGGAAGCAGGGGGTGGCCAGCCGGGTAGGCCAGCGGTCGCCGGCCCGCCGACTGGGGGCCCTCCATAAATGAAGAAGAAAGAAAAGAGGAAGAAGGGAAGCATGGAAGCATGGGTGCCACCGGCAGTCGGCCCACCGGCTGAGGCCACCTGATGCCCAATTTCCCATTATTCGAAGTAGGGGGCTCCAAGCCGGTCATGCCACCGGCAGCCGGCCGGCCGACTGGACCCCTAATCCGCATTTCACATCCTTTCTTATTTGATTCCCTTATTTTTTACCTACCTATAAATACCTCCTCTCGTAATCATTAGAGGACACTACTTATATTTGAACAAAAATCCTAGATTTATTTCTTTTACAAACTTTGATCTTTCCTAATCAATTGTTAATCTTTCCTTAATCTCGTTTTACTTTACACTAATTAGTTCATAGATCTTGTAGTATTTGTGTTGTAATCAAGATATTGAATAAATTCTTCTTCATTTCAATCCAAGTTTTAATCTTTCCCTTATTGTTGGTATGAATCTCTTCTTATTCACTTATTAGCATTTATTTATTGTCTTAATCTTGCTTTAATGTTGTTTATAATTTTGTGTTTATTATTGTCTTCTTTTCTACGTCACGTAAAACCGTACAAAGACGGGTCAAAAAGGCATAGAAAAGAGTGGAGAAGCAAGACAAAATAAAGGCCTATCAGTAGGTTAGACATTATACATGTTCTCTCATTTCTTGTGAGACTTAATGTCTAAGTCTTATGAGAACATTCCATGTGGTTGGTAGTCATATGATATTCACTAACCTTTCTTTGTTTGTTACCAACATCATGAGTGAGTAGTTATCTTCTCTAGGGATTAGGGGGATCTATTGTGGGTAAAAAGTGGTTTAATTTGTGTGTTAGATTGTTGTTCTTTTGTCAGAAAATCATCTCTAGTCTCATGCTTGCAAGGTGTTTGAGAATTGCTTGAGTGAAAGCTTGGTGTTTTATCTTATGTTTTCTCGTCTAAGGTGAAAGCCTAGACATTAACTTGCGTTCTCTTGTTTGGATTAGTCGGTTTTGCTTGATTAGAGCGAAAGCTTGATTAGACTCAACCGTAGGTTTGTTTCCCGTCGAAAGATGAAACTTGCCTAGATACCTTCTCGACGCTCTAGCATTGACCACACTAGATTATACCTCCACCCCATTAGTGAACCCTTATTCCTAGACTCTCTCCCATCTTGATAAATCATTGTTTTATTGTTTTCGTTTAGTTATTACTCATTTGTCTTTAGATTAATCAATCTCTTCAATCTATTTATTTGGGCTAAACTAGACCAAAATCTTGCTAAGTAAAACTAAACCATCCTTGTGGTTCGACACTCAAATTATTACTTTTTGAGTTTTGTTTGGTCAAGTTGGGACGACTATTAAAACCCGCTTCACCTACTGTTAGAACCGTAAGAAGATAAGGTAAGCTTATTATGTTCATTTAAATTTGACCCTTTATCTAGACGATTTTTAAACTTGTTATTCCTTTTCCCAGTTTTTATTCTAACCTTAATGTAACCTTGTTTAAAGATGTTAATTCCCATATATCCTCATTAATGCATCATATATACACCCACTAAACACTTCCAAGCCTCACAAATTCATTAGATAGGAATACAGGATTAAACGTCGGTCGATTACAAGAATCGTAAACAACACAAAACTGCAACTTTACCCAAATTCGCTCCAAATTTAAAGTTGAGCACAATATCATACACTAACATGAAACCTTAAGAATAAGAATAAGGCTAACAAATTTTCTACGTAAGAAACATGGAATTAGCATAAGCATGATTAAATGATAACATTAACACATCTCATTCATATATGCACTAAATAACACATTTAACATTTTTATGCGGCTTCAAAACTTCAAACAAGAATCAAATCATTACCAACATGGTGAATATAAACATATATACTTATAAAATATTAATCTCAATGCAAAATTGTAACACCCGCAAATGTACTCTATTTTTATAGTAAAAATATTATTCAGATACTTTTCAGCGAAATTTAGTTTTAGTTTAGAATTAAATTTCCCGTGTCTAGTTTAGAATTTCCGAGTTCGTTTTCGGAATTTACGCGAGATTTCGAGTAAGTTACGTCTTAAGACGTTATGGGCTTTTTCTCATGACTTTTCCACTTACTCCCTCATATACTCCCTTAACCCTAACTCACCCTCACATTCAACCTTCTTCTTCCTCACCAAGTAAACCCCAAAAACCCAAGCCTCCATATTTGCTCAAATTTAATATCGATTCTTCTCCTTCGTTTCTCGCTCAAATTTACTAAAGTTTGTCTTATTCTTTCCCTCTCATCGTCCTATATCCGTATTGGTAATAAAATTACCGTCTTTCTCGCTTTTCAATTTATCCGTCTTTCTCAAAGGTGAATTATATTCATCTTTTATTATCTAATTGTAGGTGGTGACCTCCAAGACCCCGACAAAGACTACTTCTTGATAGAAGAGGACATTGACGCGGATTGAAGAAGCAAAAAGGTAATGGTGAAGGGTTACTCGATATCATTTACGTTTTTTATGTGTTTTCTATGATAGTTATCGTATTTAGAATAAGGTTAGTAATCATAGGAATTGTGTTGTTGATGATGGTTGTTGTTAGTTGTTAATTGATATGAGAATTGATGGTTTGTGTTGATAAATGATGATTTTTGTATGCTGATGACAAGTTGAAAAATGAGGATCGCGTGCCTGAGACCAGGACGCTGGCAGCGTCCACAGACGCTAGCAGCGTTGCCTGGCGCTGGCAGCGTTTCTTGCTGCCAGTTTTTCCCAAAGTTGAACCTTTGAATTCTATTTCCCGGCTTGACTTTCCTTGACCCTTTGGACTTGGTGTTCTTGCATTGATGATGTGTTTGTAGCCCACTCCAATTGTCGGGTTTGGGTCTCGGGTCTCGGGTTTGACTTTGACTTTTGTTGACTTCCGGGTTTGACTCTAAAAGTTGACT
>JAIUZE010068897.1:0-37308 GCA_022085475.1 Heliosperma pusillum | reverse complement strand
AATAACATGTAATGAATATGTTGATTTTATGTCTATGTGATAAAGACTCTGTTTCTAGCCGGTTTGATCCAACGGGTTTGGTCAAACTAAGATCTAGTCAGCCCCGATTTGACTGATGACCCGGCGCGGGACTAGGGTCGGGGATTTGTCTTCAAGTAAGGTTTTATTTGATTATTGAATTAGCCTTAGTAGATATGAGGCGATATGATATTTGGTTATTATTGATATGCAATTAGTCACATGATAGGATGTTTTTCCCGTGACTGATTTATTATATGGTTGGTGTCGTGTTGACTAAGTACCCATAGAGAATTATGGATATATGGCGTCTTGACCATTCTAATTCTAAATGAGTAGCTGGGACCATGACATTGATAGGCTCGTACTATCTTTAACGAGCATATGGAGTTCACAGCTTGATAGCTTTTGTGTCCCGGCTTGGTGGGTTTATATCCAAGTCGGGGCATGGTTGCCTAATCCGTTTTGGGGTTGGAACCAGCTTAAGTACTAGCCATCTCTGCTTAGGGGGTCGCCTAGTAGAGTTTCTCATAGACGGTTATGTCATGGGACGGGGAACGGAATAGCTGTTGTCGCCAGGTCTGATCAGTCTAGGACTAGGATGTTTTCCTACCTTGTGGTATAGCCTCGAGTTACAGAAGTCTTCTATCGACTGTTCTAAGAACTTATGCCTGTTTGTAGAAGTATTGGTCTTTCATGTATGTATGGTTCTATGAGTTCTAGAAGGTGAGATGCAAGCCGGCTAGGATTGATAGAGTTTGGATTAACGGTTGTTAACTGATTCACATGATTAAGTGTTGATTAGGGTTTGAGTGTATCAGGGCCATGTTACTTGGTAACCGCTGAGCCAGCATACCAGCTTCCCTACCTCGAGTTATATTTTATCGTCGCTTTCACATGATAGCTTTCATATGATAGGTTATATGTTAGTTAATTGTTTCATAACATGAAAAGCATATCATATATGTTAAGGTTTTGTATTTTCCATATACATTGCTTTTATGTTATTCATGTTTATTAAACTCGACATTTCGTGGCTGGGAGAACTCGGAGTTACTCCCCACTGACTGTGGCTTCCGTGTTTATATTTAATGCGGTCGAACAGGTGGTGTTGCATATTTGGGGTACATGGACGAGCTAGCGAGTGAAGTTTTTACCTTGGACCTATATTCGGTTCATAGTTTGTATATTATTATACACTAGTTTATTTCCGTATTTATACGGGAGATATGTCTCCCGTCTTGTATATTTATTTTGTAGAATATTATTTCGTTTTGTAACGAACCTTTTTATTATGTAATGACACCTTCGTTATATATTCGTATCTTTTATGTATTTAAATAATTTTTTTTCTTTCCGCAAATTTGAGGGTGTTACATTAACAATGACAAAAACATGTAGGATAACACCTATGGAGAAAGTTTGATTTGAGAAATTGATTAACAAGTCTAAAATAACCAACAAGTACTTAAGATTCAAATATTCAAATATAAAGAAACTAACTTAGTGTAATTTTCCCAAGTTCCCAACAATTAGCAAAGTAAAAACTCTTCTTTTCCTTTCTTCTCTAGTTATCTAATACAAGTTTCTAAGAAATTAGTCAACAAGGATTAACTCAACTAAGGATGACCCTTTACAACCCAATTTACACCCACTAAAACATGAGCCCAAATCAAATATGCAAGCTTTATGAACAAAACCAAAGAAACAAGCTAGAATCATGTAATAAAACACTAAACCATGTTCTAACCACACAATAAACCAAATTCCACTCAAAAGATTCCAACTTTAAACCAAAGTTGCAATCTTTCAAGGTTGCTTCAACAATATCAAGACAAATTAACCAAAATTATCTAGACAAAGCACTAATTAAACAAACAACTTGCTAAGATGGTTAGTCTCAACAATAATTCATTCAACAATGGAAAATAAACATGAGAAAGTGGTATTAACTAAAGAAGAAGAGGTTCAAAGAGTCTTACAATGCTAAAAGAGGAAAACTTATTCCAATTACACTAAGAAATAGAAGATTTAGCTACCCATAATCAAGAATTACAACCCAAATAATGAAGTTCAACTCAAAGTTACAAGCCAAATGAAGAACCAAAAATGAGAGAATTCCAATGTGTTTTTTGCTTTGTTGTGGAATGTTATGGAATTTAATGTAATGACTTCTCTCTCTAAAATATGGTTCTTTTATACCCTTGCTTCAGAAACCTAGGGCCTTCGAGAAATGGGCCTCAAAATGACAATACGGAAAATGAAGAAACACGTGTCCCAGACCAGGACGCTGGCAGCGCCCACGGACGCTGGCAGTGTTGTGGGACGCTAGCAGCGTTCTGGTGACGCTGGCAGGGTTTTAAGCTGCCAGCTTTTACTCTTGGTTGCTCGCCTTGACTTTCGTTGACCCCTTTGAATGCTAGTCTTGCCTTGACTTCCATTGACCCTTTGGACTTGCTTTTCTTGCATTGATAATTTGCTCCTAGCCCACTCCAATTTTCGGGTTTGGCCTCGGGTCACGGGTTTGACTTTGACTTTAGTTGACTTCCGGGCTTGACTCTAAAATTTGACTTAAAAATACTAAATAACAACATAACTACAAGGACTAAGGTTAGCATAAAACAATGCTAACGACCCGTAAAAAGTACATTAAACGAACCTAATAAACACTACTAAACACGACACATTTTGGTGTTGTCAATACCCTTGATGTCGGCAATAGTCCATCCAATTGCAAGCTTATTCTCCTTAAGAACTCCTACCAACTTTACCTCTTGCTCCTCGGTAAGCTTGCTAGAAATGATCGCCGGTAAAGTTTCTTCATCACCTAGAAAAACATACTTCAAATGGGAAGGTAATGGTTTCAACTCAACCACGGGTGCCTGCAAAACTCATGGCAACAATTTCTCACTAGGCTAAGTTACAGTTAATGGTTTAGAAAATGAAGGTATTATAGGAAGCCTTTCCATCTTAGCTAACGAAGCCACTACTTTCGTAAAATCATGAGATAGAGAAAAACTTAAATCATCACAAGACAAGCTATTATCAATAGCTACGAGCAAGTCATCTCCTCCATTCACATTAAACACATCCTGCACTAAAGGCTCCAAAATATCAATCATCAAACAAGAATGATCATCACGAGGATATTTCATAGAATCATAGATATTAAACTTAACCACTTGACCATCGGCTTCCATGGTAAGAGAGTCATTAGATACATCAATTTTAGTACTTGCGGTTCTCAAGAATGGCCTACCTAGAAGAATAGGAGCAGCATGTGAATCATGTTCCATTTCAAGTACATAAAAATCAGCGGGAAAAATTAATTTATCTACCATTATAAGTACATCCTCAACCACTCCCTTAGAATAAGCATTTGAACGATCGGCCAATTGAATTACCACCCTTGTTTTAACTAATGGCCCCAATTTCAATAACTTGTATAAAGAATAAGGGAGAACATTAATTGAGGCACCTAAGTCAAGCATAGCATTAGGAATAGTGGTGTCTCCTAAGGTACAAGGCACGGTAAACATACTCGGGTCACTACACTTAGGTGGCAACTTATGTTGAAACAAAGCCGACACATGTTCATTAACTTTAAGTTTTTGGACTCCCTTCAATTTTTGATTCCTTTTTATGGTACACAACTCTTTAAGAAACTTAGTATACCTAGGCACACTTTTCAATAAATCTAATAAAGGGATGTTTACCTTGCATTTCCGGAAGGTTTCATAGACATCCTTGTCTTGTGTAGGGCGACTTTTCCTCTTGAGTGCCTCGGGAAAAGGTGGAGCATCCACATGAGTAGGTGTAAAAACCGGTGGTACTACCTCCTCTTGAAACAACGGTGAGGTGACGATGGGCTCAACCACAAACTCCTCCTCCTCTTGCTCAACTATCTCACTAATCTTTGCTTTTGGCCCTTGCAACTCCTTCCCACTCCTTAAAGTAATAGCACTCGCATTAGGCTTAGGATTAGGAATAGTTTGGGAAGGTAGCTTACCAGAATCTTTAGCTTCAAGTCTCCCAAGAGCACTAGACATTTGTCCAAATTGATTTTCCATGTTTTGAATGCTAGCCTTTGTCTCTTGTTGAAATTGCACTTGATTAGCTTGAAAAGTGGCCACATTAGAAGTAAGAGCCCAAATTATTTCCTCCGTAGACATGGATGGAGTGGAGGTTTGACCTAGAGAGGATAATGAGTTCGAACCTTGTTGCCTCGGGATGAACCTTGGTTTAGATTGGCCAAATTGTTGTCCAAATGATGAGCCTTGATTTTGTTGGCCTTGTAGTTGCAAACCGGCTTGTGGATTCCCATATTGGAAACCAGGATGGTCTCTCCGCATAGGATTATAGTAAGCGGCCTTGACCTCTTCGGTCTCCTCTTGGAGAAGTGGGCACCGATCGGTGACATGAACATTGGATGAGCAAAGACCACAAGCTTGCACTTGTTGCTTATTCCCCATGAGCATCTCCCTCATTAAGGAAGTCAAATCTTCAACCTTGCTCTCCAATGATGGGTTGGAGCTAGAACTTGCCATGCTAACTCTTCTTGTGGTGAACCCCACACTAAATCGTCGTGAGCTAGAAGCAATCTCACTCAACAACGCATTAGCCTCATCCGGATTCTTGTTGAGTATTCCACCGCCACTAGCACCATGAACCATCCGAGCATCTTCTGGTAATAATCCTCCAACAAAGTAGAGGATGAGATCTTGGTCACTATACCCATGGTATGGGCATCGTGCACATAACTTCTTGAATCGCTCCCAATACTCGTAAAGTGTTTCATCATTCTTTTGCTCCACATTTGAGATCTCCTTCTTAACATGAGAAGATTTAGAGGCGGGATAATACTTTTCAAGAAACACCTTCTTCATTTTGGCCCAAGTAGTGATACTACCCGGTGGAAGGTAGTACAACCAATCATTAGCGGAATCCTTTAATGAAAAAGGGAATGCCCTCAACTTGATTTGCTCTTCGGTAACACTATTCAGTTTCATACTACTGCCTACCACATGAAATATCGATAAATTGTTTTTGGATCCTCACCACTTAACCCATGGAATGAGGGTAACAAGTGGATCAAACCCGACTTCAACTCAAATGTGACACCTTCATCCAAGTCCGAAAATGTAATAAACAAAGGTTGTTGAGTAAGGTCTGGAGCGGTGATGCAGCAGGAGCTCACCCAAGGGGCCTTAATGATCAAGCCAGACAAGCCTGACCACAAGACCCCCTCAGATTGAAGCTCGAACCACAAGGTCCAAACATCAGGCCATTTCAAGCCAAATTCAAGGCAACCCAAGCCAATACAATGAAGAAGACATCCCAGGGTCCAAGTAAGTCCACATTTCACACACAAGCCAGGAACAATGCCTGTCAGCGCTCATCAGACCAGTCAGCAAGCAAAGCACCAAGGAGGTATACCAGGGCATCCCAGCCACCCCCACCATGGCCTACCATCAAGCCAACTCATTAACCAAAAAGTTTGTCCAGGAGAGTCTCCTTAGAAGTCTAGCAAAATCTTAAGTTACAAGCAGTCCAAACCAGGGTCCAGTGAACCTCATGGCAGGGTAAGTTCAAGTCCAGCTGTGGGTTCCTTTTGCCTAAGTCAACTTGTCCTCATCCAAGGCAGGTTTATCTAAGTTCAAATAAGAGTTGAAGAGTCCCAAGGAGCAGCAAAACACCCAGAGCAAGCAGCAAGACAACCAGAACAACAGTTTTCCATTTCAGGAAAAATCCAAAACTTGCTTTATCACTTTTTGCATCAGTCTGTTTTGTGTCTTTGTGTTTGTACTATCTAGTTGTTAAACTCGTCCTCTTGTGAGGCCCTTAATTAGCTATCTGTTGTAGTAGTTGAAGTCCAAAGATGACCCTTGGATGGACTTTACATCCAAAGGCTCAGTTTGTATCAGCCTCCCTATATAAGGAGGTTCTTATGTAATGTTTTGGCAGATTTTATGAATGAATTAGCCTTGAGAAACCTCTCAAATCTTTCAAACTTGTGCTAAGTGCTGTAGTTTGAGTCAAGCCTGATACACCTTCAAGGTGTCTGATCAGTGTCTTGCTTTGTGAGTCAAGTTAAGTCTGTGTTTTGCTGTGACTCGCTTGCTTGCTGTTGAGTCTAAGTCTAGGGTGTTTGTGCATTGTTGTAATACTCTAAACCTGTCTCAAATCCAGTCTTTTAGTCCTTTCTCTTGTGCCATGCTGTAGGGGAAGTTCTCTAAGTCATATCTTTGAGTTTCAGTTTAACATCAGTCACTCTCTCTATAACAGCCTCCATTTCTGTCTGTTTTTGTTTTCAATTTCAGTAAAAATAGTAAATCACCTCCTAAACTCACAAGACTATAAAAAGTCCTTTCTAAGACCCTAAGGAAGATTTGTACAAAGTTTAGTTAATTGTTGATATCATCTGCTATTTTTTTAAATTTCCTGAACTCAAATAACAATCCTGCAAGCCTTAGTAGTTTACAGTGCAAATTGGTTATCAGAGCTTTGTTTGAAAGTCTTAGTGAGTTCATTTTCCCTAACCAGAACTGTCACACAACCCACAAGGGCTATGAATGAGGCTCTTGATGGCAATGTTGCCATAGGAGGAAGAGGCAGAGGACGTGGAAGAGGCAGAGGAAGGCCACCTGATGATGAAGAGTATCCAGATTCAGATGACTCATCAAGGAACAGAGCTTCCATCCACAGGCACACAGACAAACATCTTAAGGTAGACATCCCTGAGTTTTCTGGTAGTCTTAATCCTGATGATTTGTTGGAATGGTTAAGAGAAGTAGAAAGAATCTTTTAGTATAAAGGATATAATGATTTTAAGTCTTTTAAAGTAGCCATCCTTAAATTGAAAGGGTATGCTTCTCTTTGGTATGAAACCATGAAAGGGTTAAGGGCTAGGGAAGGGAAAGAACCCATCAAGTCTTGGACTAAACTGAAAAATAAACTGTTAGATAAGTTTGTTGCTAAGGATTACACCCAGGATCTGTTCATTAAGTTGTCTAAGTTGAAATAAGGAGATAAATCTGTTGAATCCTATTTGAGAGAGTTTGAACAGCTCACTTTGCAGTGTGATATAAATGAGAAACCTGAGCAAAGGATTGCTAGGTACTTAGAGGGTCTAGATAAGAGCATTACTAACAAGGTTAGGATGCAACCTCTGTGGTCATTTGATGATGTTGTTAACTTGTCTCTGAGAGTTGAAAAGAACGAAAGGCTAAGCCTGTCACACCAAAACCTGTTAGGCCTTTTCAAACCAGACCTTACAGTGGGGTGAGGACCATTGATACCCCCAAGACAGCACCCCCACCTACCTTAGACAAGGGAAAGGGCATCATGGGTCAGAAACCAAGCACTTCATTGACTGAGAACATAATTAGGTGCTTCCAATGTCAGGGTTATGGACATTTCAGGAAGGATTGCCCTTCTAAGAAGACTTTAACTATAATGGAGGTTGAGACTTGGGAAAAAGAAGGTCTAGTTGAGTATGAGAAGGATGAGCCTGAGGTTGAAGAAGTGGTGAGTGAGGAGGAAGAGCCTAGTCAGGAGGCAATAGTGGCACTCCCTGATACAGGCCACAGTCTGGTTCTATGGAGGATAATGCATTCACAACAGGTACCTTTGGAGGAGGATAAAAGGTCTCTCATTTTCAGGAGTAGATGTACCATACAAGGGAGGGTTTGTAACCTTATCATAGATGGAGGTAGTTGTACCAATGTGGCCTCTGTCACTATGGTTGACAAACTGAAACTAAGTACTCAGGAACACCCTCATCCCTATAAGTTGAGATGGCTGAGTAAGGGAGCAGAGGTTACGGTGGACAAGCAATGTATGGTTCCATTCTCCATTGGAAATGTATACAAGGATGAAGTAGTGTGTGTTGTGGTTCCAATGGATGTCTGCCACTTAATATTGGGAAGGCCATGGGAGTTTGATAAGAGCTCCATACACCAAGGAACGAGCAACACCTATTCCTTCAAACATGGGAGCAGGAAGGTGACATTAGCCCCTTTGCCACCTAATCAGAAGAGATATGGGAGTCCCAGTATGGCTGAAGACTTTAGTGGAGTCTTGTTCCTATCTGAATAAGCAATGGTCAAAGAGTTTAGTGAGGAACAACCTGTGTTGATGCTGCTGTTAAAGGAGGTTCAGGATGGGGAGTCTAAAGTAGTTCCTGCAGAAGTTAAGCCCCGCATTGATCAATTCAAGGAAGTGTTCCCAGAGGAACTTCCTGATGGCTTACCCCCTGTGAGAGGAATTGAACATCAGATAGACCTTGTGCCAGGGTCTGTACTACCTAATAGACCAGCCTACAGATGTGATCCTAAGGCTACACAAGAGCTGCATAAACAGATTGAAGAGTTGATGAGTAAAGGGTTTGTAAGGGAGTCCTTAAGTCCATGTGTTATGCCTGCATTATTGGTTCCTAAGAAGGATGGAACTTGGAGGATGTACATAGATAGAAGGGCTATCAATAACACCACAGTCAAGTACAGGTTCCCTATACCTAGGCTTGATGACATGTTGGATGAGCTGAGTGGATCAAGGTTCTTTTCTAAGATTGATTTGAGGCAAGGCTACTATCAAGTGAGGCTCAGGGAAGGAGATGAGTGGAAGACAGCCTTCAAAACAAAGCATGGCCTCTATGAGTGGCTTGTCATGCCCTTTGGCCTGTCAAATGCCCCAAGTACCTTCATGAGATTGATGACAGAGGTGCTTAGGCCTTGCCTAGGGAGATTTGTGGTAGTATACTTTGATGATATTCTCATCTACAGCAAGAGCAAGGATGATCATTTGAGGCATCTTGAGGCTGTGTTTGAGATAATTAAGGAGAGTAAACTCTTTGGGAATCTTGGGAAGTGCACCTTTATGACTGAGGAAGTTAAGTTTCTAGGATATGTGGTGTCTGGTAGAGGCATTTCAGTGGATCAGGACAAGATCATTGCTGTTCAGTCGTGGCCTGTTTCTAGGAACATCACAGAAGTAAGAGGGTTTCATGGCTTAGCATCTTTCTACAGGAGGTTCATTAAGAACTTCAACACCATTGCAGCACCCCTCACTCTGAATGTATGAAGAAAGGAGAGTTCACTTGGACTGAGAATGCTTTGCAGGCTTTCAAATACATGAAGAAACTCTTGTGCAGTGCACCTATCCTCAGGTTGCCAGACTTTAATTGCCTATTTGAGGTTGAATGTGATGCAAGTGGAGTGGGAATTGGATCTTTCCTCATCCAGGAGAAGAAGCATGTAGCCTATTTCAGTGAAAAGTTAAATGGTGCCAAGCTAAGCTATTCTACTTATGATAAGGAGTTTTATGCTCTTGTCAGGGCTCTAAGGCATTGGAGTCATTACCTGAAGCCCAAGCCTTTTGTCCTACACTCTGATCATGAAGCATTGAAGTACATAGGAGGCCAGCATAAGCTCAGTCACAGACATGCTAAATGGGTGGAGTTCCTCCAGTCATTTACCTTTTCTAGCAAATACAAAGAAGGGAAACAAAATGTTGTAGTTGATGCATTGTCTAGAAGGTACACCCTACTATCAACAATGGAACAAAGGGTTCTTGGGTTTGAGTTCATGAAAGACATGTATCAGGAGGATCCAGACATTGCAGAAGATTGGCTAGCACAGAAAGAGGGAACCAGGACTATTGATTCACCCTACACTCTACAAAATGGATTCCTGTTAAAAGGAAACAAGTTGTGTGTTCCCAGAGGTTCTTATAGGAGTCTATTGATCAAGGAAGTGCATGGAAGTGGCCTTGGAGGACACTTTGGGGTTCAGAAGACTGTGGATATACTGCAGGATCAGTTCTACTGGCCTAAGATGATGGAAGAGGTCCAAATAGTGCTCAGGAGGTGTGGAGTCTGTCAAAAGCCAAGATATCATTCCAGGCAGGGTCTTACACTCCCCTACCAGTCCCCTGTAGGCCTTGGGAAGATGTGAGTATGGATTTCATAGTGGCATTGCCTAGAACAGCAAGAGGCAAGGATTCTATTATGGTGGTTGTGGATAGGTTCAGTAAGATGGTACATTTCATTGCCTGTAAGAAGACTGAGGATGTTGTGAGTGTGGCAGAGCTATATCTTGATGAGGTTGTAAGATTGCATGGTGTTCCAAGGACTATTGTGTCTGACAGGGACACAAAGTTTATGAGCCATTTCTGGAGAACATTGTGGAAGCTGCTTAATACCAGGTTGTTGTTTAGTACCTCCCATCATCCTCAAACAGATGGGCAAACTGAGGTGACCAACAAGACTTTGGGAAGGATCTTGAGGTGTATAGTCAGCAAATCTCTCAAGGATTGGGATTTAAAGCTGGCTCAAGCAGAGTTCTCCTTTAATAGAGCTCCATCATCAGCCACAGGCCACTCCCCCTTTGAAGTGGTCTATGGTACTAACCCTTTAATGCCTTTGAATTTGTCTAATGTGTGCAGGTCAGAGATCCATTATGATGCCAAGAAGAGGGTGGAACAAATCCTAAAACTCCATGAGTCAGTCAGAAAACAAATTGAGAGAACCAATGATCTATACAAGAAGAATGCCAAGGTTCCTAAGATCAAGAAAGACTTTGCACCAGGAGACTTAGTATGGATCAATCTAAGGAAAGAGAGGTTCCCCTCCAGAAGAAAGAACAAGCTAGAGCCAAGAGCATATGGTCCTTTTCAAGTCATAGAGAAGATAGGCCCCAATGCCTACATAATTGATCTGCCAGGAGAATATGCAGTTCATGGAACATTTAATGTTGGAGACCTTAGTCCCTTCTATGAAGACTCTGAGGGAGAGGAAGACACAGGCTTGAGGTCAAGCCCTTTTCAACCTGGGGAGGCTGTAGCAAGAGCTCACCCAAGGAGCCTTGATGATCAAGCCACAAGCCAGACAAGCCTGACCACAAGACCCCCTCAGATTGAAGCTCGAACCACAAGGTCCAAACATCAGGCCATGTCAAGCCAAATTCAAGGCAACCCAAGCCAAGACAATGAAGAAGACATCCCAGGGTTCACCAAGTCATGCCATAGTCCAAGTCAGTCAACATTTCACACACAAGCCAGGAACAATGCCTGTCAGGGCTCATCAGACCAGTCAGCAAGCCAAGCACCAAGGAGGTACACCAGAGCATCCCAGCCACCCCCACCATGGCCTACCATCAAGCCAACTCATTAACCAAGAAGTTTGTCCAGGAGAGTCTCCTTAGAAGTCTAGCAAAATCTTATGTTACAAGCAGCCCAAACCAGGGTCCAGTGAACCTCATGGCAGGGTAAGTTCAAGTCCAGCTGTGGGTTCCTTTTGCCTAAGTCAACTTGTCCTCATCCAAGGCAGGTTTATCTAAGTTCAAATAAGAGCTGAAGAGTCCCAAGGAGCAGCAAAACACCCAGAGCAAGCAGCAAGACAACCAGAACAACAGTTTTCCATTTCAGGAAAAATCCAAAACTTGCTTTATCACTTTTTGCATCAGTCTGTTTTGTGTCTTTGTGTCTGTACTATCTAGTTGTTAAACTCGTCCTCTTGTGAGGCCCTTAATTAGCTATCTGTTGTAGTAGTTCAAGTCCAAAGCTGACCCTTGGATGGACTTTACATCCAAAGGCTCACATTGTATCAGCCTCCCTATATAAGGAGGTTCTTATGTAATGTATTAGTAGAGTTTATGAATGAATTAGCCTTGAGAAACCTCTCAAATCTTTCAAACTTGTGCTAAGTGCTGTAGTTTGAGTCAAGCCTGATACACCTTCAAGGTGTCTAATCAGTGTCTTGCTTTGTGAGTCAAGTTAAGTCTGTGTTTTGCTGTGACTAGCTTGCTTGCTGTTGAGTCTAAGTCTAGGGTGTTTGTGCATTGCTGTAATACTCTAAACCTGTCTCAAATCCAGTCTTTTAGTCCTTTCTCTTGTGCCATGCTGTAGGGGAAGTTCTCTAAGTCATATCTTTGAGTTTCAGTTTAACATCAGTCACTCTCTCTAAAACAGCCTTCATTTCTGTCTGTTTTTGTTTCCAATTTCAGTAAAAATAGTAAATCACCTCCTAAACTCACAAGACTATAAACAGTCCTTTCTAAGACCCTAAGGAAGGTTTGTGCAAAGTTTAGTTAATTGTTGATATCATTTGCTATTTGTTTAAATTTCCTAAACTCAAATAACAATCCTGCAAGCCTTAGTAGTTTACAGTGCAGGTGAGCTCCTTTAAAGTCCTAGTTTCTCTAACCATGTTGATCTTTTCTTTCTCCTCTGTCTTGTCTTGCTTGTCGAATTGAAGCTTTCTCCTTATCTCCCTTCTTATTTGAAAAAGAGTTTTCTCCAATTCTGGATCAAAATCTATCAAGTTCTTGTTAGTAGAACGGGTGTCCGGCATAAACTCAAACACCAAAACAAAAGTAAAAAAAACAATTTCACAAATAAATAAACAATAGCCTTCCCCGGCAACGGCGCCAAAACTTGGCTAGACTTATCGCGAGTCTCCAAATTAGTATTTTTAACTACTACAAACGCAAACTAATAGTAAGTGTAAGTAGAGGTCGATCCCACAAGGAAGGTGTTTTGATTATTAAATGTGTGCAAAAGCAAGTAACTAAATGGGGGTTTTGATATGTTGATGTTCTAGGTCTACTAAAACAAAAAGGAAATGAAATATAAAGAAAATATAAATAATTGAAAATGTATAACAAATATGAGACGGGTTACTCGGTATCACATTTTATGTGATTTTCTATGTGTTTTAGGTTAGTTTGTATGTTAAAGATGAGTTCTTGTGTAGATGCTAGTGGTGGAGTATGTGTCATCAACTATAGTGCGATCACATAATTAAATCTCAATAATAAGAATAGAAAGGGATGATTAATATTGTAGTCAAATGGTGAACATTAATCGGTTACGATTGGCTAACTAGAGTTTGACGTTACTGTCGTATGACGGTGGTGATCAGTTGATCCCTTGAGGTCACACCTAAAGGACAATCACCTAATCATGTAAGTTAATTAATTGTATAGTGATACAGATTAATTAATCCCGTAAATTGAACGAAGTTTAAGTTATATGTGAGAAATATATATTATTATAATATGATTAAATAAGATTCATTTTAGTAATTTAATTGTTATATTACTAAGAATGCATAATGTTTATGAAACATTTGAGATAAGCAAAATTGGTTGATTATAATTACAATTAGTTGTATATTATATTAACCAAATATGATATGACCCATTTTATCTACACGTGATTATAAAATATGACTTAAAATGTTAAGTCTAATTTATTTGTTATGAAATTGCATTTAAATTAGTTAAATGCACATGTATAAGCTAAAATTACATGTTACATGTCACTTGTCACATATGTGACAAATGACAAAATGCAAAAATAAAATGAACACCCATTTTAAATGGGGTGCTGGTTTAAGGGTGGTAGTGTAGGATTTTTAGGTGATCATTATTGTTCTAATTGAGAATGGAATAATATGATTACTACCTAAGCTAGATACACACCTATTGTATTGTTAATAACAATATGAAAGTGACAACCCCCCACCCATATGAGGGTGTGGCCGGTCCACTCAAACCAAATAAGAGGACAAGTTTTCCTCTTATTTGTAGTTTCCATCTCATTTTTATTTGCATAAAAAATTCTCTACATCTCTCTACATTCTCACACTAAAAGAAAGCTTAAGAAGCCTCACATTTCTAGTGTTCATTTTTACTAATAATATTATTAAGTGTAGTACTTAGATTATAATACTAATTATAGTATCTTAGTACTGATTAAGGGGTTTTCTTGGTGATACTTATTCGAGTGTTCTTATACTAAGAACTTGGTGTTCATCCTTCCTTCTTAAGCTCAAGAACAATATTTGAAAGGTGTTCAAATATTATGGCCATTTTATCCATTATCAATGTAAGGAAATTGTTTTTCTTCACTTTTGTTATGCATCCATAAGATCCACTAGTTTAATTAGTAAACTAATTATAAAATGTTAATAGAAATATCTAATAATGGGTTTAAGAAACTTACAGCTAGTATAGATTATATTTATGACTACAATATATTTGATTGTTGAATTCCATCTTGTATGTCTCAATTTGATGGAACTTGGTGGTGTTGATGATGAATTGTCTTCTTGTCACCTAAAGGTGTACTTAAGTCTTAAATGATAGTTTAATTATGCTTTTAATGTCATATGGAATGTTATGATGCTCATATCCTATGTTAAATGGTCAATTATGATGGTTTATGTCGGTAATTACAAATGGGTATGAATTTGTTTGGCTTAAACTTTAAGTTTGGGTGAATTTTGGCTTGAACCTTAGCGGATTTGAGACGAACCCCGGTGGGTTAAGTACTACCCGGGCGGGTTCGAGCTTGAAGCCTAGCAGAATACCCGGGCGGGTCCATATCAACCCGGGCGGGTGAAATTTTTCTGCACTGACACCTTTTTCACAAAATGGTCATATCACCCTTGTTTATTGCTTGTTTTGTGCGTGTGACCTACCGTTGGAACCATAAGAGGATAAGCTATCACCTCAAATTGTACTTACAGCATTATCTTGTCTAGAACTCAAGTTATGATCGTTTACATTTGACCCTTGTCTTAGATGGTTTCCAAACATGTTGTTTTTAGATGTGATTTATGTTCCTTATTGATTATGCTTTATAAACCTTATCTATTGCTCATGTAACATGTATTGACTCTTATTTATCATTTTTACATTTATATTATGCCTTATTCGCATGTTTAGTTACATTTTTGGATGTTTAGCTCATTTGAGCCGTGTATGCTTTGAGTGGTCGGTTGAAACATGGATGTTGGATGATATTGAACTTTTAATGCTTGTTGCACCCTTACTCATTTGACCTCGTGTCGAAGCGATGGCGGTACATCCTTTTATGCTTAGGCATATGTTAGTAGGGATATGATGACGTTGTTGGGAGGCGAACGCAATGCGTTAATTGACCCGGCCGTCAAATGTTGTATCCTTGTGGCTAGACTTATCGCGAGTCTCCAAATTAGTATTTTTAACTACTAAAAACGCAAACTAATAGTAAGTTTAAGTAGAGGTCGATCCCACAAGGAAGGTGTTTTGTTTATTAAATGTGTGCTAAAGCAAGTAACTAAATGGGGATTTTGATATGTTGATGTTCTAGGTCTACTAAAACAAAAAGGAAATGAAATATAAAGACAATATAAATAATTGAAAATGTATAACAAATATGAGAACGATTCTTGGACCAAGTAATTTCCACCAATAAGTTATGAATTGATCATTGACTCTTCTACTCTATTTCAATATTGAGTACTTTGCTATGAAGTTGTTGACTTCTAATTCAACTTATGAATGATTATTAGTTACAAGCGTAGACAAATATTCCTTACAATATCGTCAACTTAGTCAAGCGCTCAATTGTATCGAGATTGTAGATTAAAGCGATGGAATTTAGCAAAGATAAATGAATGAAGAAAACAAGCGTTGCTTCACTTTGGTTCATACAAATTTAGTTTTTTATAACTCAACGATGATGAAAAGCATACGAATTAATGAATTATAATTGCTACAATGGAATAGATAAACAAACAAAAGATTCATTCATCTAATCTAGCAATGGTTAATTAACTAATGACAACTAGTTGATCATTCTAGGTGCATAATTAACAAACCAACAATAATGCAAACTAAATTTGATACTCAAATAATGACATAGAAATAGAGTAAGAGTCTTACCATTCAAACTAACTTGGCTTCAAGAACTTGTTCCAAGATGTAGAACTTAGCCTTCCATACAAAATAACTAAAACAAAATATAAATTATAAGTATTTTCTATGTATTATGATAATTAAAAGATGGAAGAAGATATGTCTAATTTGATCAACAATCCCTCCTTTTATAGGTCTTCAAAGAGCATCTTCATAAATCCTAATAAAACCTCATAAAGTATGAGCATAATTGCTGAATTAAAGAGGAATTAGAAGAGTTTTTGGAATCCAATGTTGAGCCTCTCCACGAGGCTAGCTAGTCTTCATAGGTAGCCGCGCCATGCAGCTAGCCGCTCCTCGCAGCTTGCTTTTCTTCCCTTTTACGCTTCCTCTTCTTCCTTGCTTCCGCACTTTGACTCATTGTTTTAGGCTTTGACTTGCTTCAAAATCAACACTCTCATGACTTCCTTAGCCCAATACTAACCTCTAAAAAAGCCCTTCTCTACTCATAGCAAGAAATCAATCCAATTACCCCATTAAAACACACAAGTCCATTACAAAACCAACACTCAAGACATAAGCATTAAAATCCCCAAGTATGCTTCTTAACCCATCATTTAATCATCAAAATAACCTTATTAACCCCTACTAAACTAGACTAATCACCTTGCAAGGTGGTGTTATTTGCATTTAGCGTACTTGGTTGACTGTTTTCACGACGCCTCATTGATATGAGTACTCGTTACTGTCACGACGCCTCATTGATATGAGTACACGTAACTGTCACAAGGCCTCATTGATATGAGTACATGTTATGGTGACGACGCCTCATTGATTTGAGTACTCGTTATTGTGACAACCTTCTCGTTGGTTGCCCTTCCCAAGAATGGTATACTTATTCTCTTTCCGCCTCTACCGTTGGCCGCCCTGCCGGATTTGGGGTACTCGGCTACTTTATTGTTGATCGAGTCTTGGATATGTGCATGCCTCGCCACATGTCGAATCGAGTACACGCCTTGTCCCGAGAGTCTGGCCAAATTTAGACTAGGATCGTACTATTATCGTAGTCCTACCTTGAGAATTAGAGTCTAGAGTTGTCCTGTCTTGCATAGTGCAGATGCTAGTACGTTTCACTAACCGTAAGAGTGTGTTTGCATAATCATGATGTTCGGTGTATTGTGAACTAAATGTCTAATGCCTTTGTAGTTTTTGTGAACTGTGTCCCGAACCTCTTCGAATTTATGGTCACTAACGGTGAGATGCAAGCCGTTAGTAGCGATATAGTTGGCAAGGTGAGTCTTCCCTAGTCTTGATAATATGATGAATATGTTGTATTGAGTTTCACATGCTTATGACGCTAATATGAGATGTTATCATTAGAATTATATTAGCATGAAACTTATATATATATATATATATATATATATATATAGAGAGAGAGATAGGTTCTTGTGAGTCCACCATTTTTTTGAGCCCATGAGTCCTCATCCTAGCCATTGGATGAAGGAGATGGATGTATGAGATTGTAGAGACAAAAACACACTTAACACTAACCAATTATCTATGCACTAATTAATTAACTTTCTCTCTCTTGCCTTTAGTTAATCACATTAGAGCACTTTTGAGTTTCTGAGATTTATGAGTGTAACTTCAGCCCCTATTTATGTAACTTCAAACTAAAATGTGATTTCGACTTAATAAATTTGAATTTATGAAACTTCAACACAAGTTTATATGATTTTAGCCTTTTTATGAGTGTAACTTCAGTCATTATGAGTGCAACTTCAACCCTTATTTGTGTAACTTCAAATTAAAATGTGATTTCGACTATATAAAATTGATTTTTTATAACTTTAAGACAAGTTTATGTGATTTTAGCCTTTTTCTGAGTGTAACTTCAACCATTATTTGTGTAACTTCAAGCTAAAATGTGATTTCGACTATATAAATTTGAATTTATGTAACTTTAAGACAATTTTATGTAATTTTAGCCTTTTCTGATTGTAACTTCAACCATTATTTGTGTAACTTCAAGCTACAACGTGATTTCGACGGTACAAATTTGAATTTTTGTAACTTAAGACAATTTATATGATTTGAACCTTTTTATGAGTGTAACTTCAAACCGTATTTGTGTAACTTTAATTTTAAGACATATGTATGTAACTTTAAGACATGTTTAGGTAACTTTAGTCATTTGAAAATTTTAATTTAAATTGATTTAACTTTAAGGCATATTTTGGTAACTTTAGTCCTTACTAATATAGCTTCAGTTCTTAATTGTACAACTTCTAGCATAACTTCAGTCTCTTGATAGTATAACTTCAGTATCTTAATAGAGTAATTTCAGTCCCTAAAAGTGTAACTTCAGTCCCTAAAAGTGCAACTTCAACTTTTAATAATTTAATTTTAGGACATGTTATCTTTAGTCATTACTAGAGTAACTTCAGTCCAAAATAGTGTAATTTCAGTCCAAAATAGTGTAACTTCAGTCCAAAAACACCATCAATCATACTAAAATCAAAACATAATAGTGTAACTTAAGCAAAATCATACCGTGTAACTTAAAACATATAAAAAATAAATTTGAAATCAAATCATACTAAAATCATACCATCAATCATACTAAAATCATACGAAATCTAAAATAAATAAATAAAAACATAACAAATTTGAAACAAAAACATAAAACATATAAAAAAAATGTGTAACTTCAGTTACTAAAAGTGTAACTTCAGTCATTATACGTGAAATTTCAGTGAAACAAAAAACTTGTGGTCTTTTAGATCTGAAAAAGTATAAACATAAAAAACTTGAAAAATAATAATGAAATCTAAAAAATAAAAACATAAAAAACTTCAGTTTTTAATAATGTAACTTTATTATTTAAAAGTGTAACTTCAAGCCTTAATAGTGTCACTTCAAGCCTTAATAGTGTAACTTCAAGCCTTAAAAGTGTAACTTCAAGCCTTAAATGTGTAACTTCAGTCTTTAGTTGTGTAACTTCAGTCTTTTTTTGTGTAACTTCAGTCTTTTTTTGTGTAACTTCAGTCAATAAATAACCAATAATAACAACAATAACTATTTATTGCATTAAAAATACGAGATGATACAATTTTTTTTTCAAAAATATATTTCTTTTTTTAGTAGATGTAGGATTAAAATCAACTAAATAAGGTAAAAAAAAAAGTAGATATACATAACTTGTTTGTTATTTTTTCGAAATTAATAGTATTTTTAAGTAAATTTATGAGAAGAGTAAAAGAAAACAAAAAAATAAAAATAAAATTAACACTAAATCTGGAAAATAAAAAGTAGATCTAAAGAGGAGAGGAGAAGGAAGTTGGTGGAGAGGAGAGTGGCGGTAGAAAGAGGAGTGGAGGCGGCGGGAGGCTGGCGAGACGGCGGAGGAGGAGAGTATGGAGTAGGGAGTATGGAGTAGGGAGTATGGTCGGAGTAGGAGAGGAAGAGATTGGAGGACGGCGGCGGCAGGAGGAGAGTATGGAGTAGGGAGTATGGTCGGAGTAGGAGAGGAAGAGAGCGGAGGACGGCGGCGGCAGATGGTCGTGGCCGTGGTGAGGTGGACAGAGGAGTGGACAGAGGAGGTCGTGGCCGTCGTGGCCGTGGCAGGCAGGTGGTCTGGCGGCAGGGGAGGAGGTTGTGGGTGGTGGGATTTCTTTTTTATTTTCAGATCTAGTTTTGTTTTTGTGGTGGTGGTTGGGTTGAATGAAGGATCTGTATTATTTTGGGATTTTGAATTTATTAGGGTTTTAGAGAGAGATGAGATGATAGATATTGTGTGAGATGAGAGAGAAGTAGTTGGGAGGAAAAGCTTATATATTGAATTAGGGTAGATTAGTGATTAATTAGTGAAAAGTAGAGAGATAGTGGTATTAATGACCATTTAGAAGTATCAATCTCAACCATCCATCTGTAAGTCCATAGACCTTAATTAGACTCCTCTAATTAATTACTAAATTACTTTTTAATTTAGTTTATAATGATCTATGTAACATGCATGCAAATATAAAGACATTTATATAAAGGAAGAAATTTCCTCACATTGATATGGAAAATATAAGGGCACAACAAGAACTTCTTCTTGTTGTTCTTGAGCTACAAATATGGATGAACACAAGAAATCTCCAAACTAGAAGACCTCCTTCAAGTTGCACCAAGATGACACCAAATAGTCTACCCTTATTATTAACTAGATAATAAGATAGATGATATACTACTAATATTAGACTATATTACTACACTAGTAATACTTAGGAAATATTAGTAGATGAGAGTTTTTAGTGAGAGGAAGGATTTTAGAGAGAAGTGTAAAATTGCACAAAAAGAAGTAGTAGAAAAATGAACACAATTGCTCATTTTAAAGGCCATATGGCCGGACCACTTTGTCCAAAAAGGACTATTATTTTGTTCAATTTGATCACATGCATTAGAGTGGAGTGTTGTAGTATAAGTGATGATTGTTTTCAACTTGTTATGTCACTTTCAATTAGTAACTAAAGAGTATAAACAAGAACAACAATCATCACCATTCTAACTACAATCCAACCGGCCACAATGGCCTAGTTTGGTCTATTTTGATTTTTGATATTTGTCTCACAAATACTTATTGATCATATGGTTAATTATCTTGTATCATTAAGTGTTAATTTGATCATATAACAATTATATGACTTAATTAAATAAATAATATGTACTTAACATTTTAAGTAATATTTTACCATTATATCAATATATAATGGGTCCCACAATGCTTGGTTAATTTATTTTACAACTCCTTGTAAATATAATTAACTAATTACCTCTATCTCAAAACCTCAACTAATTTAGTAATTTAACGATTAATTACTACGTTAAATCTTATTTAATCGTATTTAAATAAGATATAAATTTATTAGTCAATTATCGCATAATTGAAAAATAAGTTTAATCGAATTTGAGTTCTTAACTCAATTTCTAACAATTAACTCTCGTACATATCGAATATATGTAATGTACTAATTAACTGTATCGTATACAAATAATTAGTTACTATTTGGATTTCATCCTTTAGGTGTGACCGAAAGGGATCAGTTGATCACCGCCGTCATACGACAATAACGTCAAACTCTAGTCAGCCAACCGTTATTGATTTACGTTAATCAACTGACTAATCATATATATAGTCAATAAATATCCCAATTATATTCCTTAATAAGATTTATTATGTGGCGCACTATTTGTGGAGGACACCTACTCCAACATCTCCCACTTGTCTGACACAAGTGTGCGGTCACCGATTCTATCTTGTCTCTTTATCAATCTCCCACTCAACGCAAGGTGTCTTTCAGGTCGCACTTGCGATGACAACTATAGAGTGGTTTTCTCGATAGGGAGAGTAACTGTCTGACCGGAAAATCTACCATAGATCTCTTTCCGAGCGTGGCCACGCATTTACAGTAACTACTCCTCGAGTGGCCTAAAGAGGTTTTTACCAAACGGGGTGGACAATTCCTGTTGATCCATCTACTCTGTATGATGCAGATCACCATGATCCAGAAGAAGTCCATCGGCCTCCTTTTACGGCACGACCTAGAACATCAACCAAAACCAATCGGAAACTGCACCGACTCAGATAGACGGTCGCCAGTCAAAAGAATCGACTTATAGGAATAAGATAGAAGACCCTGCCACGACCAGGCATCAAATATTTTATTTAAGGGTCTCTACAATGTCACTGTCCGACAGAGTGTCATACAGTCTGTCTATGTAAACCACCAGTCATCTCCATGACCCCATGGTGTTGAACCAACCATCGATCGACTTACAATCTAGTCATTTCGAGACGTCACATCATTGAGTGACTAGGGACAAAATACTAAGTTCGTCCTGTTCACTTGAATTGGGTTCAACCTTTCTTTCAACCATTCGGATAAACAAAGTATTAAAATTTAGTCAAACTAAATAAAGGAGTTTTAATGAAACTCTAACAATGAATGCGATTATCAAATATTTGAAAAAATTGATACGCTATCAATAATTTCATATCTTATAATCTTTAGCAATTCAGGTACATATTTCAATCCCCATTGAAATGACATGACTATCATGTTCAGCCTGCAATAAGCATGGCTAATGGATTAGCAATACTTGCATCTTTCCTATCGTTCTGATTGCTATTTCTCTTTGTCTACGTAATCTCATATTACATAAAACTTTCTGAGCACGTGTCTAGATTTGAATCTAGACTTAGGACTCTTGGCCTAAAGGTAGCTCCCACTGTTTTACCAGTATAATGGGATAGGATATACAACTATATGAACTATTTCTAGTCCCTCCAATACTGTCGAATCCAAGCTACTTTCATATGCATCATCATATGACGCAATTTACTCCATTTCCGTTGTTAAATCCGCATGATAAACTCTGCCTGGAACCTTCCAAGCGGATACATGACATTCTATTTGAAAATGTCACTCCTTACGTGGAAACCTTCCAAGAGTAATTTTCCTGTTTTGAACTCTTCCAACAGAATACATCTTCGATGAAACACGCCAGTTCGGTATTTCAAATCACTTGATCTTGGAAACTGAAGTTTGTGTAACCCTTACACGCAACTCATTTTAAACTCCAAACACATGGAACATATCTTTTAGTCCTTCGCAAGTACTAAGGATGTTCTTTATGGCTATCAAGTGACTCTCCCTTGGATTTGATTGCAAATGATTCGTCATACTCAAAGCATGCGAAATGTCGGATTGAGTATACATCACTGCGTATTTAATTGATCCCGCAGCGGAAGCAAAAGGAATCAATTATTATGTGTTCAACTTTCTTGAACTAGTCAAAGATATTATCAATATAAGAATTTTGACTCAATGCTAATATCCTTTTAGATTTATCTCCATAAATCCAGATATCTAAAAGATGTATTCTACTTCTCCAAAATCTTCCATTATCTAAAATGATCAATATGTCTCCACATATAAGACTGATGCACACCACATTACTCCCACTAAACTTCATGTATAAACATAATTCCTCGAGATATCGAGAAATATTTTGCAACATGATTGACACACTAATTCCAACTCTTTTGTGCTTCCTTAAGACATACTCTTAAGCTTGCAAATTAACTTAGGATAATTAGGATCTACGAACCCACATGTGAATATAAAATTATACTAATACTCTACCTCTTCTAAATCGTTTCGAGAAGTGGTTCCTTGAGATCCAGTTTGGCAGCATACTCTTATGATTTCTGTAATCGTTAAGTATATTCGAATGGATCAAAGAATTAAGGTTGGTGCAAAACTCTTTGCCTACCAAGTTATCTTTGAAAACATTTTAATGTTCATCCATGCAAATTTCGATCTTAAAAATCAATTTACATTGAAGAGGTCTTACTTCTTCAAGTAAAATTTACCAGGTCACATACCTGACCATCATGCATGGAGTCCATTACGAATCGTATGACTCTAAGCCATATCAAGAAGTTGGGACTAAAAACAGTCTTTTATAAGTCGCATATTAGAATTCATCACTATAAAGGAGCGATAAAATTCCACCTGACCTCCTAGGGTCCGAAGAAACAACTACTGAACAAGCAATGAGGAATACCTTTTCCGAACCATATGCTCAGTTTGTGGCTCTTGAAACATTTTCTCCCACTCTGTCTTATCAAGAAATAATCGTATTTTTTTTTATTGAAAGACAGCATCACGAGTCACAAACGCTTTGTTCTCGTGGTCAATGTGGGATTATTGAGCACTTGTTTCATTCAAATAACTTATAAATTCGGTACGCTACCTACCCATATCGTATATGGAATCAGACTGTTTTAAATGTGTTTTAATATGGTGGGAAAAGAAATAGCAGACAAAAATATTAAGATCCCAAGGTTAGTCAAATGGCTCATTTTGACTTGATAAAGACAAAACCATACATGCAACATGCATGCAATATTTTAATACGATTAAATAAGATTTAACTTTCGTATAAGGTTCTGTTTCTCTATTCAACAACACCTTATCTAATAATGTGTTTTAGAGAAGTTAACTTGTGAAATCATTTCACAATACTTTTGGTGAAAATCAAAATCAATACTTAGATATTTATGGTTACGATTTAGTCGTAAGTCCTTGATCTAATGCTCTAGTGGTTAACTACTTCTCATTGAAGCTCTTTGAACTTTTCAAAGATTTCTCTTAGCACCTCATTAAGTAGAATCAAACATAATATCTACTTACATCGTCGGTAAATCAAGTGAAGTAATCATTACCATCTCTGGTTGTGTTTGTTATTGGACCACACGTATTCTTATGTAATGGGGCCAATAATTTACTAGTTCGATTTCCTTTTCAACAAAAGGGCACGAATCATCTTGCCTTGAATACAAGATTCGTACACACCATAAGATTCAAAATCAGATGGGTTAGGGATAGTTGTTTAATACTAGCCTCTTAATGTGCTACACAATCCAGAATTAAGATTAGACATAGGTCACCAATTTTGAGCTTTTACAATCTATATGACAAGTAATTATTACTAGTTTAGATCAAGAATATATTTACCTTTGATTGGTATGGGATAACCATTGACCAAGTATAGGCATAAAAAGATACAACGTTTGTTCTATTCACAAAAGTGAAACACTTGTGTCGTACACAAAAGTGGATACTATATTCTTTATTTAGAGGTTATGTACATAATAACTTTTATTAAAGTATACCTCTAAATCCAAAACTAGATTGATCACATTATAACTTTTATATGTCTCTATAGAAATAAAACTACGATAGTTATATTTCCCTTGTAGGTCGACATTTAATTATGGTTAGTCGTCGCACGAATCATTATTATATGCATTGAATACATTGATGAAAACCATAATAGGTATCTAATACCCACAAATTGCATTTAGCAAAATAAATGTCGATCATATAGATATTATGGGTGAAAAATTACACCCAATTTCTAACTCTTTAGAAAACTTTGGGAAGATTCTTTTCTTGTGTCCTACACTGTAAAATAGAATCGTCAAAAGTTGGGTTCGACCCCTTGCTTGGGTTTTGACTTTACTATTCAAAATAGTCTTGCCTTTATCCCTTGCCTTGTGTCAAAGTCGAGCCAACCTACTCTTGAACCTCGTCTTAACAATTAAGAATATAAACATCATTTTTAGTGCTCCCACTCACTTTCATGAATCTCTACTTAGACAAGTATATTAGAATTATTGTGAAGACTATTCTTCATTTCATTCATGGTTTTACCTTCAAAAGGATAAACCTTTCATGAAGTGATTACGGTATTTGGTTGTTCACGATTTAAAATAAATCGATTAACCTAGTCATCCCAACTGATTTGGCCTCTTTTGAGGTAAGCCTCGATAAGGAGTATAATGACGACATACCAAAATACAAATATTTTCTTTTGAGCAAAAATTTGATGTACCATTGTTATAAGAAGGCGTCACAAAATATTCAAAACGCTTTTGACTAAGTGTGACTTATTCATTTACTCTTCATAAGAGACATTTGCAATGGTGAATATGAGGATCAAAAGATACAATTCATTTTGTCTTTAGCTACGGTGGTATAAACGAAGATTGCAATCAAAATGCTACCGTATAAAATAATGGAAACCTTTTCCACGATTGAACGGATTTATAAGTTCATAGAAGAAAAATAATTGTCATTGCGCGAATAAAAATAAATATCAACGGAAAATAAACATTCATTGCTTATATATAATTCACTTGTAAAAACAATTTTAAACAAGTCACTCATATAATGACCCCTCACGAAATTATATAAGTGATTCCAAGACCCATCTTTAGACAAAAATAGTCATCGCATGCTACTTTTATCTAAAAATGGTAAGTCAATACTTGACTAATTCTACACTTAGAACTCTTGGTTGACGGATTTCGACTAAATCCATCTCCTAGTCCCAAGATAACGCTTATCTCGTTGAGTCCAATCCAATTTTGGCTTGTGATCGCATCACCCTACTTACCCGAAGTAAAAAGGGACCCACGAGCGTGGTAGCCCTAATGAACACGGGGTTCATAGGTGTTACTAATTGGTAAGGCTAAATCTCAATTTTTTTAAGTTATGTGAGAGGTCTTGTCAATTTTGTTATTAATTCCCTATAAGCGAACTAAGTCGGTGAATTTTGAATAACGTTGAATTGACAATCACGGTAAAATGCATGTGTGACGATTTTGGCATGAGCGAAAATAAAGCAAGCAATCAAGCAACCATAAAATCCTAGTATGGCCACCTAGCTAATCAAAATTAACTAGATAGTTACAAATTCGGAAACCAACTCCTTGGTCCCTTGCCTCTTCACTTGGAACACCTTCCAAAATGGCACCGTCTTGAAGGGAGCCACCGGTCTTCATAAAAATAATTACAAATGTACACATATACAAATTCCTATTATACATTTATACTATAAAATAAAATAATTAAATTATACAAACCGGCGATACGAGATCGCAATAAAATTACAACCAAAACGTTATTCCCTTACATTACGGGTAATAACGATAAAATTAACTAGGCCATACTAGGTACAAACTTTGCATAAATTATTAAATAAATGACATTCATTCATTCAACCATAAATAAAATAAATTGCTGCAAAATTCATGCCAAAATCGTCCTAAGTTCAATTCATGCTCATTGTAGCTCGATTTCTTCCGGGATTTATTGATTTTTAACCATTAAAAAACAATATCAACATTTAAATCGCATTTAAATTCAAAATAATTAACTAACCTGTTTTAGAACTCAAAATTAGTCACTACTAATTTTGTTGGTCATTAATTAAATCGATTTGATTTCATTTGCTAAATATTATGGTTTAATCATAACGGTTATGAAATAAAACCAAAATAAAATATAAACATCATAAAATTTGAAACCAAAAATTTTTGTACATTCTGGAAAAATTCCAGGAACTATAAAAATAAAAAACATTTGCTCAAAAAATTTAAATTAATTTTATGAACAAATAGCTTTGTATTTAATGGTTTTATCAAATAAAAACATTAGATATAGTAAAACAGTGAAACAAATTATGAAATTTCACCAAGAGTATCAACATCAGAATTTTAAATGTACAAAAAATTTTCAAGACCAGAAAGGGACGTTTCAATTTTATGAACATTATAATCTCATATTATCGACTTTTATCGTATAAAAATCAATAAACATGCAATACATAAGTAAAAATCACGAAATTTTACATACAATATGTAAGAAATGCATGTGAGATCAATATTTAATATTAAATTTCAGTTGGCCAAATCACATGCAACTATTTTTAGTTAAACTTTTAACTCAATAAAATGCATGTTAACTCGGTTTAAACGCCAAAAATCAAAATAAATAGCAAATTAATCCCTAAAATCACGAAATTTGGCCACAAACAATTTGAGGTCAGTAGGTATACATGCACCAAAAATTTTCGTCAGAATCGTATTTTAACTCAAAATATTTGATTTATTAGTTATCTTATAACTTTAATAAAAATGTCCAAAATGAACATGCATGCTACAAGCTAGCTCTGATACCAATTGAAAGTCCATAGACCTTAATTAGACTCCTCTAATTATTTACTAAATTACTTATTAATTTAGTTTATAATGATCTATGTAACATGCATGCAAATATAAAGACATTTATATAAAAGAAGAAATTTCCTCACATTGATATGGAAATTATATGGGCACAACAAGAACTCCTTCTTGTTGTTCTTGAGCTATAAATATGGATGAACACAAACTATCTCCACAGTAGAAGATCTCCTCTAAGTTGCACCAAGATTAACCCAAATAATCTACCCTTATTATTAACTAGATAATAAGATAGATATTATTCTACTAATATTATGACTATATTACTACACTAGTAATACTTAGTAAATATTAGTATTTGAGAGTTTATAGTGAGAAGAAGAGTTTTAGAGAGAAGTATGACAATTGAACAAAATCAAGTAGTAATGAAATGAACAACTTTTGTTCATTCTTATAGCCAATTTGGCCGGATTCTCTTCACCAAAAAGGACTATTATTTGTTCAATTTTATCACATGCCTTTGAGTGGAGTGTTGTAGTATATGTGATGATTGTATTATACTTGTTATGTCACTTTCACAAAGTAACTAAAGAGTAAAAATAAGAACAAAATCATCACCATGTAACTACTACCAAAACCGGTCCATTATGGCCTAGTTTGGTCCATTTTGATTTTTGATATTTGTCTCACAAATACTTATTGATCATATGGTTAATTATCTTGTATAATTAAGTGTTAATTTGATCATATAACAATTATATGACTCAATTAAATAAATAATATGTACTTAACATTTTAAGTAATATTTTACCATTATATCAATATATAATGGGTCCCACAATGCTTAGTTAATTTATTTTACAACTCCTTGTAAATATAATTAACTAATTACCTCTATCTCAAAACCTCAACTAATTTAGTAATTTAACGATTAATTACTAAGTTAAATCTTATTTAATCGTATTAAAATAAGATATAAATTTATTAGTCAATTATCGCATAATTGAAAAATAAGTTTAATCGAATTTGAGTTCTTAACTCAATTTCTAACAATTAACTCTCGTACATATCGAATATATGTAATGTACTAATTAACTGTATCGTATACAAATAATTAGTTACTATTTGGATTTCATCCTTTAGGTGTGACCGAAAGGGATCAGTTGATCACCGCCGTCAAACGACAATAACGTCAAACTCTAGTTAGCCAACCGTTATTGATTTACGTTAATCAACTGACTAATCATATATATAGTCAATAATTATCCCAATTATATTCCATAACAAGATTTATTATGTGGCGCACTATTGTGAAGGACACCTACTCCAACAGTCAGTGCTAAATCTGGTCTGGACATGTTCAAGTATAATAGCCTACCCACCAACAATAAATACTTGTAACTAACTTTACATTATATACTCAATATAGATCATTTATGATATCTATTATATTTTGGTATTTAGTAAATAATGTGTATTCTTCAGGCCACAAAACAGCGGGTAGTTGTTCGTCTCGCCGACCCTTCATTCAAAGAGAATGTGATTGTTGCTCGGGGTTTCGTATACCCAAAGCCCAAGGACTCAGCGGAAACCATCTTGGTTCATGGCGTACGACTCTTGCCGAAGCATGCAAAAGTGGGGATAGTGGGAGTCGTGAAGGGCTATGGAACCCGTAAACTGCCCGTCCCAGTCCGCGACGACATAGTAATACTGGCAGATGCGGTTAAATGTTTTGTCCAATGGCCTCAAAGCCACATTTTCTTGGCTCGTGATTGTAAAATTCAACAGAATGTAGACGGGGTTAGAAAAATACATCTAATTTAACCCGCCTTTTGTCTTTGTTCATCACCTTCATAAATAGTGAAATTTTACTATGTTTTATTTTTGTTTTGTAGGTAACAAAAAACATGGATAAGTCTAACTCGATAGACAATAATCTTTCTACTACCTCGTCAATACAACAACTTGATGAGGTATTTAATCAACTCTCTTTATATTTTAAGTTCTACTATCGCCTCATCATTGAAAGAGCAACTTAATTTAGTTAGCCACATGTAGGTTGTGAAAGGTAGCACACCGCATCATTTCCCCAAGCTGAAAGAGGTCAGGAGTCTATCCAGTACTAAATTTCATGGGAACGTTTACATGGAAAAAGTACGAACGGTGGCGATGCTGGAGCTTTATAAGGAGGCTGAGAGACGCATAGCAAGCGAGCAATTAATAGTTATTCCGCTCGAGAATGATATTGTAGGGGTAGAACGCCAAGCAATGCTGGATTGGGAAACGCTAGCCGTTTGGGCTGGCCTTGACGAGATTGATGTCCAACACCTATATGTTTGGATGAAGTAAGTTTCTTAATAAATTAAATCATGCAGTATTCTAATATTCTGACTAAGTAAGATATAGTGTTTATAATATCGGAATTAAAACCGGCATGTAGGTACTTGAACTCGGTTGTGATCCCCGCCGAGACCAATATTAATCCACTTCCTCAATACGGATTCATGTGCCCAAATGTTTTATCTATGCATATCGAGATGTTTTCGTATGAAGAACGTGTAAATTATATTGCTGGGGAATTGGCGAAAAACAATAAGCTCATTTTTGCCCCTTATAATGAAGCCGGGTAATATATAATTAATATTACGATTCCAAATACAATTGCAGTTTTATATGTTTGGTTATGATGCATGTTGTGCTTGTTAATAATGATGTGTCTCTCGATCTCTAGGAGACATTGGGTGCTAGCAGCGATCAATCCGACCACGAAGAAAGTATTTTGGTTGGACTCTTTGCATAGACAACCATCCGAGACCTTTAAGATGTTGATTATTAAGTAAGTTTATAATACTGATGATGATTTGGCACATATAATATTAAGTTTCATTTATTATTATTAAGTAAGTTTATGTGACTTTCGGCCTCTTTCCTTTTTTAAAGGGCCTTTGAGAAGAAAAGAGCAACCGGCAATCAACCGACAGAATATTCTGATGATGGCCCTACTTTTATTACGATAACAGGGGTACGTACGCGCAAATACAATACCTTAATAATTAAGTGCATTAAACTAATTACGCATATACATCTGTCTTTTTTAATTACGCATTAAACTAATTGGTAATTGCCTTCTCGTCTCTTCGTTTATTATGTAATAATAGGTCCCTAAACAGCCGGATAGCATCCAATGTGGATACTACGTTTGTCGTTTCATGTTGGAGATTATTAGGCGAAGATATATCAGCATTCCAGAAAGAGTTAGTAGTTTAATGTAGCTATTATTTACTTTTTTTCATTAGAGCTGATATCTTTTCTGCTATATATATATGATCGATGTTGCTAATTATGTATGATATGCCTATACTGTTGTTACCCTACTGATCGATGTCTTTTATTTGTTTTATCCGCAGTATTCAATCAACACGCCACATGTCCCTGAGTACACTAAGCACAATATAGACGAGGTAAGGGACTTGTTGGGCAAATACGTCCTTGAACAAACAAAGAATAAATGAAACTTAGATTATTTTGGAAGCAGATAGGGAACTTTAATTTGTAGAAGTCATTAATTAGAGCAAGTTGTAAGTATGAATTGCTCTGAAAGAGATCATTTTGGTTGTATATATCATCTTGCTGCTGCTGTACATGAATTGCCATGTACATGAATTGCCATGTACATGAATTGCTCTGATTTATATATAGATATATCATTTTGCTGCTTCTGAAATTGGTTTATGATGCGTGCTGCTGCTACTGCTGCTGATTTATGCAGGATTTTCACTGGTGGCAGGGGAACAAATTACAATTTTTTCAAAAACAATAATAAAAATAATAACAACGGTTTTTCAAAATTCATTAAAAGCGTTGTAACATATTTCCCACCAAAACTTATCATACCTTTAACAACGGTGTATTATAGAATACCTGTTGTTATTAAAACTTTCCACAACGGCTTCTTTATTATACTCCGTTGTAATTAACAATATTCACAACGGGTTTGAAAAATTAAAGCGTTGTTATAATCTTTCCCACCAAAATTAATCATACCTTTAACAACGGTTTAATTTAATAGAACCGTTCTCGTATCTTTCCCACCATAATTATTCACACGTTTTAACAACAGTTATCTAGTAATAACAACGACTTCTTACCGTTGTTAAAATTATTCACAACGGTATTTTCATTAAATCGGTACCGTTGTTAAAACCTTTAACAACGGAGGCTTTAACAACGTCCGCTTTTTAATATTACAACGGTTTTTAACCGTTGTCATAGCCTGTTTTTGTAGTAGTGTTAGATTATCAATTAGCGTCGTTATTATCGCCATATAAAGAGTCAAAATCAAATAAACATGTCTATCCTAGTTTTCATTGTTAATATCATTTTAGACTTAGACATTATCATGAGTAAGTAGTCACCTTTCTAGGGTGTAGGGTAGCCATGTTAGATTGATTAAAAGATGATAATTAGATAAAGAAATTGTGCCTTTAAAACGTTGTGTCTATGCATGTTTGGATCGTAATGATAGTTAACGACTTCTGGCCGGAAATCATCGACTAAAATGGAATTCTTTTCCAAGTAGAGATACGTGAATTGAATAGACAAAGCATGACATGGTAGATTAAGACCTAGTAAATCGCCTAAAAAGCCTGCTAGACCATCTGATCTATGATTGTAATGAACACATCATTCTTACGAACTCACAATGAATTATTTGCATGTTCCAAATCCAATTTCATCAATATGTCAATCTACATATGTGAACCTATTTCCCTAGATGCTTTTCATCATTGTTAATTCATCTTTAGCTTTATTGTTTTCATTTTAGTTTGCTTTTATTTTGTTTTCATTTATGCTTTTTATTAGTTTAGATATCAAAATCCCAAAACCCAGATATTCGTTAGATAAAACCCAATTGCGAGACATTTCACATCCTATAGGAAACACCATTTCCCTGAGGATCGACCCCTACTTCCCTAATTACATTAATTTGTTATTAGCCTAGTCTGGGTAAATTATCTTTGTATCGGGCTCGCGACAAGCACGATCATATGGCTAATGTTGTTGCTTTTGTGGCGGACAAAGACAACATATGGAAAAAAGTTCAAGTTAGGCGCAAACTGGAGAAATATTTGGTACAAAAATAGTGCCACCAGTATTTGTCAGACGAAACAATGTTCCTAATGTATTTTGCAATATAAACCACTAACTTGTATGTTTTTTTGGAAGCTCTGTGGGAAGGAACAATGTTTTAAGTATATTTTTGGATTATCAATAAGACGGTTTCCTTAAAGAGTTTGATATTTATATACTCTTCTGTCTAACTTCAATGCAATATTGATGAAACTCCAAGACTATTCAAAGAAAGTTCAAGGCAATTTTTATAACTTCAATGCTACAAAAGAAACTACAAATTTTTGTGTAACTTCAATGCTATTATATTCAACTTCAAAGCCATTTAAAAACTTCAAGGAAATTCAATGAAACTTATTGGCCATTCACTGATGCATCAAGGCTTTATATTTCATGCATATTTTAAGGCCATTTACTGAAAATTTAAGGCTTTATAAATGAAACTACAATACCATTCAATGAAACTCCAATACACATAAATAAAAGTTCAAGGCCATTCAATGGTTTTTCAAGGCCAGTCAGCCAAAAAAAAACATAACTTCAAGTCACGTACAACGAATCCATACAAAATAATTTGCCAAGTTAAACATTACTTAAGACCTCGTCTGCATTACCACTTGGCGCAAAATAATTACTTAAACTGTCACTTCATTACACATCGTGTTCCTCCTCAGCATCTCCTTCTTCATCCTCGCCTTCTTCTTCCTCTTCTTCTTCTTCTTCTTCTTCTTCTTCTTCTTCTTCTTCTTCTTCTTCTTCTTCTTCTTCTTCTTCTTCTTCTTCTTCTTCTTCTTCTTCTTCTTCTTCTTTTTCTTCTTCTTCTGATTCTTCTTCTTCCGATTTGTGTTCTCCTGATCCTTCCCCTTTTTCATAGTCCTTTGACGATGGGGATGGTGGGTGATCTGCAAAAGGCTTTGGGCAGTTTCTCTTGTCGTGGTTGGACATTTGCTTACAATTATTACATAAGTGTTTGGGTTTTTTGCTAAGGCAACAACATTTGCCTTGCTCGACAACATCCTTTTACCACTACCTTTGTTTTTGCACTGTTTTGGTGGAAGAATCGTGATCTTTTCACTGACTGTACAACCAAGTATTGTCTCAATTTCTTGTTGTTTATTCTTGGGCTCCCTTTCCGGTAATAGTTTCTCCTTAAATTCTCGAACTAAGGTGCACAAGCTCTCAACCTCAGCCTTACCCCTTCCCCTAAGTAACCCAACGGTCTCGTGAACTTCTGACCATAACTTCGCCAGCTCAAGTAGTTCACCATCAATGACATCAACGTCTCCTGTTATTGAAACACCAAAAACTAACATACTAAAGCGCAGTGCATCCTTAGTCCATATTTTAGCAACATAAATGAAGGGAACCGTTTTGAGTCCATTTGATGTATAAATCCATATGAGATGGCGGCACAACAATCCTTTTATTTCAAACATTTTACAGCTGCATCTTCCCTCAAGTGTACCTAGCACATTATTAAATTTGTCAACACTTTAATTTTCAAATACTGTAAGACCAACGACATTTTGTGTCACTTCAATTAACAAATACTGTAACTTCAGGACCATTATATGTAACTTACGTTTAATTAAAATATCTGCAATCTTTTACCTGAGTGTAACAATCCTTATACGTAACAATCCTTTTTAAGCCTATTGTATGTAACTTCTATGTTCCTCGTATGTAATCTCAATTGTTGGTATAGTTTGTTTACCTTCAATGGTAGATGTTCATTATTCTTAGTGTGTAACTTCAGTCATTGTGCACCTTCAATTCTATTATTGTGTTACTTCAATTTCTAATTGGGTAGCTTCAGTCATTGTGTAACCTCAATACTATTATTATGTTACTTCAGTAACTAATTGGGTAACTTCAATGTAAGTAGGGTAACTTTAATGGCTAATTGTATTGCTTTAATATAATTAGTGTAACTTCAACTTCATTCTGGGTAACTTCAAGATAAATATTGTGTAACTTCAAGATCTAATTGTTGAATATGTTTTTTTTCATATTGTCTGTAACTCCAATGTGATTAGTGTGTAACTTCAATAGAATAGTGAATAACTTTATTTATTAAAGTGTAACAGCAACTTCAATATTCATTGTGTGTAACTTCAAGAGCATTATTGGTAACTCCAAGTAAGTGGTGTCACTTCAGTTGTTGTCAGAGTAACTTTAATGCATTTAGAGTGTAACTTCAAGTATATGTGGAGTTACAACATCAGGACCATTATATGTAACTGCAAACATCAGGATCAATATAGGATTCTGTGAATATTCGAGGCTATTTAGTGTAACTGCAATTTTTATAAAGGATTATGTGAATATTCTAGGCTATTTAGTGTAACTCCAGCTAAATTATGTAAATTTAAATAAATGTTAAACATTGACAAATTACCTGGGTTGTATTCAACTTCAAAATCCTTTCCTCTGAATTTATCAGTTACTGTAGTCACCTCAAGTTCACCTCTTTTAGCGTACCCCCCGGTTTTACATGTATCGAAAGAGTATTTGACCTCTTCCCTAAACTCTTTGAAAATCGTGTGCGTGTGGATTTTCGCTCCGTGTTTTTCTATTGCAAGATGAGTTTCTGTTTTGGGTGACGATTGCCGGTTATCATTGTCCAACTTCTTTTGTTGGTGTCTTTGATGGTCCATAGCGCTCACAAAACGCATCCAAAACTCTACCAAAGTACATGATTTGTGCTCAAATCTCTTAAAAAAGCTATTTTCACTCTTCGATCTCTGCGTTGTTCTCATAACGCCTGTCATTTTCTGTAACACCCGGAAATGTACCCTATTTTTATAGTGAAAAAAATTTACGGTTACTTTTCAGTGAAATATAGTTCTAATCGTAAATTTTATTTTCCGAGTCAAATTTAGAATTTCCGAGTTCGTATTTGGAATTTCCGTGAGATTCCATGAGAATCCCGTCTTAAGTCGTATTTGACTTTCGTTGACTTTTTCCTTCATATACTCCCTCAAACCCTAAATCTTTCTTTCATTTTCCACTTACTCTTTCTTCCTCATCAAACCACCAAAAACCTAAACTCCATTTTTATCAAGCTTAGATTCGTCGCTACTCCTTCGTTACTCGCTCAAATTCACGTAAGTTCGTCTTATTCTTCCCCTCTTAGCTTCCTCTATCCGTATTGGTAATAAAATTACCGTCTTTCTCGCTTTTTAAATTATCCGTCTTTCTCAAGGTGAATGATATTCATCTTTTATTATCTAATTGTATGTAGGTGGAGACTAGGAAGGTTTAAAAACCGTTTAAAGACGCGAAAAGGTAACGGTGAAGGGTTACTCGATATCATTTACGTGTTTTATGTGATTTCTAGGATAGAAACCGTATTTAGATTATGGTTAGTAAACTTATGACTTGTATTATTGTTGATGGATGTTGTTTTTTGAGTATTCATATGAGAATTGATGAATTAGAATGATAGTCGATAATTATCAAATGTTGATCTTGGTTGAAATTGGCATTTTCGTGTACTAGGGACCCCAGCCCCCAGCCGGTCAGACCACCGGCTGGGGCAGTGGCTGTAAATTGTTACACTTTTACGTGATTTTGAAATAAGGCTTTGGTCTCAGCCGGTCGACCGGCAGCCGGTCAGACCACCGGCTGAGACACCCCTCCTTCTTCCTTGTTTTTCAAATGACCCTTTGGTCCCAGCCGGTTGACCGGCAGCCGGTCGACCTGACCGGCTGGGACACACTGACATTTCACATTGGTTTTTCATATGATAGTTGGCCTGAGCCGGTAGACCGGCAGCCGGTCAGCCTGACCGGCTGGCACCTGCTGAATGTGATTTTTATTTCTTGTTTACGGTTTCCATTTATAATAATTCCGATCGTTCGTTTATTGTATAATTTTACGTAGTGACTTATAATATTAATGTTTTGAATATATGAGTTTTCATTCGCTTGTATCACATGTTTTGTGACGGTTTTTGCTATGTCCCACTTTGAGTCGGTTTTTACAAATGATACGGTTTGAGCACTATTTTGTCTTGTGCTTTGTACTCTCATTCCCTTGGCTACCTCCACGTTCGTAAGGCTAGAATGTCGGAACAGGGAGGTATCCTACTGCTTAATTGCATGTGTTAGTGGGCATACGACGACGTTGTTGGGAGGCGAACGCTTTGCGTTGATCGACCCGGCCGTCAAATGTTGTGTACTTGCGAGGTGGTGTTATTTGCATGTAGCGTACCGCTTGTTATGAGGCTTGTGCTATTTTCCGCCTCTTTCGTGAATTGATCTACCGAATTTGGGGTACTCGGCGTCTATGATTGACCGAGTCTTGGATGCGAAACGCTTTATCGCATGTCGAATCGGAAAATGTGATTCCGAGAATCTGGCCAGGTTTAGATTAGGAGCCGTTTTATTATCGTTCCTACCAGGAGGAAATTAGTCTACATATACGAAATGGATTGAATCGTGTATGCGTTCAGGGAAGGTTTTTCTCCCGTGGATGCATGTTAATCATACTTGCCATGTACACGGTGCTAGTGCGTTTCATTTACCGTGAGAGATGTCGTCTTTGTGTCGTCGTTCTTGAATGCGTGATTTCATGACTTATTATTCATGGTCGTTGCATGATTGGGCATCGTCTATGTATTGGTATGTTTGAATGGATGATAATATGATGGATTTATTGTGATCATCGCATGACTTGGCATGGTTGTTTGTCGAGTATCAATCTTATCAAACTTATACCGCTAACGGTGAGATGTAAGCCCTAGTGAGCGTATTCGGTGAGTGTCTTCCCCGAGTCTTTGTATACGATGATAGATTCAGATTTGTATTCTTATGCTCTTATCATTATACCTCGAATTGCCTATCTATTCTTATCGTATTTCACATGTATATCTATATATGCATGCTTCTACTT
>JAIUZE010068874.1:0-19232 GCA_022085475.1 Heliosperma pusillum | reverse complement strand
GACGAACTTACGTGAATTTAAGCAAAGAACGAATGAGCTACGATGATTTCAAGATCGGAAAGTTTATGGAGGCAAGGGTTTTGATTTTTGCTTAAGGAAGAAGTAAGGGTTTTGGTTTGTGTTGAATGAAATAGATTAAGGGAGTATGAGATATTTATGGGGAAAAGTCAACAAAAGTCAAACTCGCCTTAAGACGGGATTCTCATGGAATCTCACGGAAATTCCAAATACGAACTCGGAAATTCTAAATTCGACTCGGAAAAATTAAATTCTAAATTAAAACTAAATTTCGCTGAAAAGTGTCCGTAAAATATTTTTACTAGAAAAATAGGGTACATTTGCGGGTGTTACATCTTTTGTCGTCTAATTGTAGATGGAGACCTTCTAGACCCCGACAAAGATTACTATCTAGTGGAGGAAGACTGAGAAATCGATTAAAGACGCATAAAGGTAACGATGAAGGGTTACTCGATATCATTTACGTGTTTTAATGTGTTTTCTATGTTAGAAATCGTATTTAGAATAAGGTTAGTAATCATAGGAATTGTGTTGTTGATGATGGTTCTTGTTAGTTGATAATTGATATGAGAATTGATGGTTTGTGATGATAAATGATGATTGTTGTATGTTGATGACAAGACGGAGATTGATCGCGTGCCTGAGACCAGGACGCTGGCAGCGTTGCCTGGCGCTGGCAGCGTTTGTTGCTGCCAGTTTTTCCCTTGGTTGAGTTTTGTTGACCCTTTGAATTCTAGTCCCGCCTTGACTTTCCTTGACCCTTTGGACTTGGTCTTCTTGCATTGATGATTTGTTTGTAGCCCACTCCAATTGTCGGGTTTGGGTCTCGGGTCTCGGGTTTGACTTTGACTTTTGTTTACTTCTGGGTTTGACTCTAAAAGTTGACTTTAAATATTAATGTTTCGAATATATGATAATCCCTTCGCTTGTATCTCATGTTTTGTGACGGTTTTTGATATGTCCCACTTTGAGTCGGTTTTACAAATGTTACGGTTTGAGCACTAATTTTCTATGTGCTTTGTACTCTCATTCCCTTGGCTACCTCCACGTTCGTAAGGCTGGAATGTCGGAACGGGGAGTGTATCCTTACTGCTTAGTTGCATGTGTTAGTGGGCATATGACGACGTTGTTGGGAGGCGAACGCTTTGCGTTGATCGACCCGGCCGTCAAATGTTGTATACTTGCGAGGTCGTGTCATTGCATGTAGAGTACTGCTTGTATGATACTTGTGCTCTTTTCTGCCTCTTTCGTGAAGGTTGACCGAATTTGGGGTACTCGGCTTCTATGTATGACCGAGTCTTGGATGCGAAATGTCATCGCTTGTCGAATCGGAAAATGTGATTTCGAGAGTCTGACCAGGTTTAGACTAGGACCGGATATTTATATCGTCGTTCTACTTGGAGGAAATTAGTCTACATATACGAAATGTATTGAATCGTGTATGCGTTCAGGGAAATGCTTATCCCGTGGATGCGATTTTAATCATACAGTATGTACACGGTGCTAGTGCGTGTCATTTACCGTGAGAGATGTCGTCAACGTATTGTACGTTTAGTTGGATGATTATATGATTGATTATTCATGATCTTTGGATGACTTGGCATGGTTTGTTTGTCGAGTCTCAATCTTATCAAACTTACGCCGCTAACGGTGAGATGCAAGCCCTAGTGAGAGTGTATGGTTACCTAAGAGTGTCATCCCCGAGTCTTTCTATAATATGATGGTTACGGTTTTGTACTTCATGTATCGATATCCATATGTATTGAATTGCCTATTTATCCTTCTCGTACTTCACATGTATATCTATATATGCATGCTTCCACTTTTGTATTTCCGTTTATGTACGTTTAATGTGATATGGCTGGGAGAACCCAGAGTTACTCCCCACTGATTGTGGCGTTCATGTTTTTCATGGATGAACAGGTTGCTTGCTTGGATGGCTTTTTGCTTGTGGTATTTTGGGTTCGGGTGTGAGCTAGCGGGCGTTGGCCTGGATGAGTCACCTCTAGACGTTGTTTAGCTAGTTGCTAATAACTTTGATATTGGATAACATTTTGAGAGACTACGTCTCTTTGTAGTATATTCTATTTTAGTTTGTAATTATTTGACATTCCTCGTATTTTCTATTTGCATGTAAAAAGTTTCAAAAACATCGTATTTTCCGCTATATAAATCACATGCTTGTTATGTTTTATTTCCGCATTCGCGAGGGTTGTCACAGTTGGTATCAGAGCTTTATCGCTCCCGACGCACACACGTGAACCCTAAACTTAAATTACTTGACCTTGAAATAATAAATGAGAGATGGGTAGACTTAAGGACCTAAGGTGGTATTCTTTGGTGTACTTGATGTTTGTTAGGTTCTAACTTGTTTGTTGATTGTGTTGAGTGATGTTATGTTTATTTATATCTACCGTCTTAAGGTGGATCATGTGTTACCTAGAAGAAGTATCCTCTACCGAAGATTGAAGGTTGACAAGCCTAATTGAAGTGTATTTCTTCCTCATCGATGATTTCTCTCGTCCTTAATGTATCATGCGTGCTCTCTTCCTTCTATCTAGGTGCTTCTTTCTCTTCCAACTTGGTTGCCTCTTGGAAATTACTCTTGATAGTTTCCTCCATCTTACCATTAGTACCCTCAACTTCCTCATGTAACATTTTTATGGATGTCATACCCATTTTTTTGTGGTATATTATACTTGGTCGGAAGAACTTTGAACTTTGTGGAATATTAGTGTTGGTTAGAATGAATTTGTGATTTGAGGAAAATGGTGTAGATCTAAATTCACCCTATAGTGGTGATTGATTGTATCTCTGAGAAATGGTGGTAAGATAAGTTCGATGATTTTAATGCTTAATGCTTGCCATGAGTCATGTGTGAATAGTTCATGGTATTCGATGGTGTAAGGTTGAATGAGTTGGCTATGACTTCTTAACTCATTAGTAATTTAGTCTTTTGGACTTAGAAGTTTAGTATTGTTTTGAAGACCATGCTTATGATAGGTCTAATTGGTGTAAATAAGAAGCTTTGAATGATATCTTGAGGTGCGAAATACTTTTGAGGTTAAGTGACGTCTTGTGGTTTCCTATTGTGTGTTTGTGAGTATAGGCTTGGTGGAAAAGCATTTGGCTATAGTTCTTGGATTTAAAGATATGATCTTATCTTATGGTATCGGAGACTCGTTTGAAGTAGAAAGGTTTCGTTGTAAGTTGAACCATATTACTTGAGGATTATAGATATGAGTGAGATTCGATGATGTGAACTATGATGGAAATACCTTGGGACGTTAAGGATGATGTTTGACTTGATGTTGTACTTTGATAATAATGAACTCGTGGGCTATATGACTTGAAAATGACCGAGTATAAGGGAGTATTTGTTAGTCCTTCAGTTAAAGAAACCTTTGAGGTTGTGTTGAATATTTGAGCTAAAGGAATGTTACTATGCTTGAGTTGCAATTCCGCATTTGGGAATCCGTGTGATATGAAAGGATGGATGAATTGGGTTGTAATCGAGTTGTTAAATCTAGATGTACCTTACTTTGATAATTTGTGGTACGAGGGTCCCTTGTAAGAGACCTTTGTTATCAGGATGAGTTGCTTTGCTATCACCCTAGGTTTGAAAATGGAAATTTTGTGGATTAAACCTTTAAACCTTTTACTCGTGCAATTATTCCTTTCCATTTCCTTTCATGCAAGATCCTACTAAGCCTGATTCCTAGGAAATTGTTTTCTCTTATCTTTTCCTTTGCTTGGCTATCTTCATAGCTATATCTATCCAATTTCTAGCTTTTGGCTCCCTAGCTCTAGCGTCCCTCTAATTTTCGTCCGATCTTATCGCGTTCGTGTTTCCCTCAAAATCTCCTATCGTTTCCAATTTCATGGTGTCATTGTCTTTCCTCTGGTGAGATGATTAGGTTGTTAGCTAGCTTCGTGTTGATTTTAACCATGAATAGGATTGGGATTTAAACCTTAGGATAAATCTGTTGGTGGTATTGTACTCTCTTGATGGCTTCATTTATTGAGATTGCTATTATAGTGCTATATTGGGAATTCAGTTGAGCGTGATGATAGTTTGTTGTTGTTGGGTATTATAACGGTGGCTTGGGATATCATTTGGGAATTAGATGTCTCTAATTGGTGGATTCTAAAAGAGACTTTGCTTTAGGGTAATTGAGTTGGTACCCAAAGTTTGAGGAGTTTTGTCATAAATGAAAATCGATTCATTTTGAGTTTTAGATGAACTAGATGATTTGAATGGTTGTCTAATTGCCAAGTGATTGGCCATTCGTGGGTTGGAATTAGTAATTTTCTTTTATTCTTAAGGAATCATAGTTTGAGATTGAGAAATGTTCATTGCAAGCTTTTGATAGTGAGTGCTCAGTTGTTATGGATTATAGAGATAGAATGGTAAACCCATTTATCTTGAGAATTAGTAACCATCATAGTTTGCTAATGTGACTATTTATATTTGAGGCTTCGAGGAATATTTTCGTAAGTGAATATAGTTACATCTCGAGTTATAGTTGAGCTAACTAATTTGATTAATGGTCGCATTGCCATGTGTTTGGCAAAATATTAGTGATTTGGGATCTGTGCCCGACCTTTCTGGAGGTATTGTGTTTTAACTTTTGAGGATGAGAAGTCCATCGTAAATTTAGGATAATGAGTTTTGGAATAAATTTGATCAGATGATTTTTTGGTAAGGACCGTTCACTTTGTGGTTGTTAGTAGATATGGTCCCCTAAGATGAGATTTCTTTGGTTAGTGGTCTCAGATAGAGTATGATGAATCTAAGGATTTTATAGTACGTTAAAGGACCTCTCATGCAGATTACAATCTATGGACCCTAGTCGATGCTAATTAGGTTTGAATGGTTAGGTTGATGACTTGAGGTCTCGTGGTTATGAAGGATTTCAGTAGAAATCTAATGATTGAAAATGTTTAGGTGTAACTTGGGTAAATTACATCCTCTTGAGGATTAGAGTATTAGTAGAGTTAGTACTATCGAATTCTTGTAGATCTTCGTACCGATTTTATCGTGATCTTCATATCCCTAAGAGTTCGATTTGTTTTGTTTTTGCGTGTTTTGTATACATTTTCGTACCCTGAATTGTGTTTGTGATGCTCGAGTCGCTCTATGTACGTGTAATGTCGTGTTATTTTGAGTTTATCTTTGAGAAAATCTTCAAATTTCCATATTGTATTTCTAAATTAACTTTTCAAAGAAGTCTAATGATGGATTGTGTACCCTCTTTTTGGAGAAAATGGATTTCTTTTGCTTTTATATTTGGATTTTGCATTTAGTTGGATGTTGGACTTATTATTGGAGACGTCTGGTGACTAATCCTGCACTTACTAACGTTTGTTTTGATTTTCAATTTCGCTATTTCGACATTGATTTGATCTGGATAATTAGAGTTCTCGTTCGCGACAGGCACTCTTGAGATCCATAAATAAAGTTTTGCACTTATGAAAAATCTCCTTAAACCGTTTTCGAGAAGAACCTCATTTCATAAATATTCCCCTTATAAAAGTTTTCGTATTAATTTTGAAAACCGATTCTTGTCCCTGATACTTTTGTTTTCTACTCTCAAGTTTCGAGGACGAAACTTTTTAAAAGGTGGGGTGATTGTAACACCCGCAAATGTACCCTATTTTTATAGTAAAAATATTATACGGATACTTTTCAGCGAAATTTAGTGACTTTTAGTTAGAAATGCTTTATATCGATAAATTGCAACGCTAAACCAAAAATATAGTGACTTTTAGTTATGTGGCCTTTGAAATGCCATCATGAGGTGTGTTTGAGGCTTCAAAGTAAAAGGGTTTACCAATTGCAATTTGCAACAGACGACTCCTTTCTACAAATGTTACATGAGGTGTATGCAAAGTCACCTCGGATTGTGATAGATCTTATTTTTCCTTGTATAAATATAGTTTTCCTCTCCTAGAAATTGATGAACAACAAATTCAATAATTGTAAATTATGTAAAAGATACAGTTTGGTAGTTCTTGGGCGTATTGTTTTTGTGGGAAGTTTTAAAGGTTGATCCGGAAAAGAGCTAATTTGCATAAATGTCTCTATATTTTCAGTTGAAATGCCTATATTTGTTGAGTTTTTGCCATCAACATTGATTTGTTAAGTATGACTAAGACGTTGAAGGGCTTCTTTGTTGTTGTTGCCCTCTATTTAAGCAATACTAAGACGGGATTTGGATGCGAACGACAATTGTGACAAAAGAAATTATAATATACCATGTGCGTAGGTCTTCGGCGGCAGGAGCATTGTTGCCTAGTCTTTGGGATGAAAAATGTGTTGTACCCCAGCAACCCCATGTGTATTTTAATGGTTATCATATGCTCTTCACAAATGGTTAACATATTTTTTTTTTTGTAAAAGGTAGACATACCTCCATATCTGGTAGTTGTAACCCGAGTGATTTGAACAACGGGTGAAGATTCAATGGTTCTCGAAATCTTTTCAGCAGGTTCTTGAGCAAGAAAACGCCAAGTGGTTACAATGACTGGTTACATATTGTATATATAGGTTTACAAAAATTTTAAACTCTTAAATAGTTGCAATGGTAAGAATTTATGTAACACCCCCATACACCAAGGTGCCTTACAAGACCCCCTTATCATATGGGAGGGCTACTATCTTGGTTGCCCGAGGTAGTATACATCAAAACAAGCAACAAAGAAAAAATATTTATTAATCAATGTTTGAATGTCAATATAGAAACCCAAAACAGATGGCATACCATCTGACCAATAATCCAACTCAATAATCATACCGTACTAATAAATCATTAACAATGATTAAGACTCCAAACACCCGGCGGAATCTAAGACAAGACACAGTGATCCCATCCTCGATCTCAACGCAATGCTAACGATTACATGCGATTACCTGCGATCACCTGCTCACCAACCCCCAATGGTTCACAGTAGTTTTGTAAAACAGTGGAGGGTCAGTATTTAAATATACCAACCAACGCATAAGATAAGCACAAGGAAAAGAGAAACCTGAGGGCCACCGCAACGGACACCTCAGTAGACTCAGGTTACCTGTGACAACCCTCCCGAATGCGGAAAGATAAAACATACAAGCATGTGAATTATATAGCGGAAATATGAAGTTTTAAAAACTTTTATACATGCAAGGAAAGAATACGAGGAGTGTCATATATTACAAACTAAAGTACGAATTATACTACATCAAGAGACGAAGTCTTTCCAAAAGGTTAACCAGTAAAAGTGATCTTACAAAATAGATGGGGTATTTTCGAAATAGATGGGGTATTTTCGAAATAGATGGGGTATTTTTCTAATCGATTTAGCAACTAGCTAAACAACGTCTAGAGGTGTTTCATCCAGGGACAACGCCCGCTAGCTCACACCCGAACCCAAAATAGCATAAGCAAAAAGCCATCCATGCAAGCAACCTGTTCATTCATGAAAAACATGAACGCCACAATCAGTGGGGAGTAACTCCGGGTTCTCCCAGCCATATCACATCAAACGTACATAGAAGGAAATACAAAAGTAGAAGCATGCATATATAGATATACATGTGAGATACGATAAGAATAGATATGCAATTCAATATATAATGATAAGAGCATATAGAATACAAATCCGAAACCATCATGTGATACAAAGACTCGGGGAAGACACTCTTAGGCAACCGAATACGCTCACTAGGGCTTGCATCTCACCGTTAGCGGTATAAGTTTGATAAGATTGAGACTCGAAAAACAAACCATGCCAAGTCATGCAATGACCATGAATAAATCCATCATGTTATCATCCATTCAAACAACCCAATACATAGACGGTGCCCAATCATGCAATGACCATGAATAATATCATGAAATCACGCATTCAAAGACGACGGTGCCCAATCATGCAATGACCATGAATAATATCATGAAATCACGAATTCAAAGACGACGACACGACGACATCTCTCACGGTAAATGAAACGCACTAGCATCGTGTACATGGCAAGTATGATTAACAGGCATCCACGGGATAAGCATTTCCCTGAAACGCATACACGATCACATTTCGTATATGTAGACTAATTTCCTCCTGGTAGGAACGACGATAATAATACGGTTCCTAATCTAAATCTGGCCAGAATCCCGGAATCGCATTTTCCAGTTCGACATGCGATGACGTTTCGCATCCAAGACTCGGTCAATCATAGACGCCGAGTACCCCAAATTCGGTAGATCAATTCACGAAAGAGGCGGAAAAGAGCACAAGCCTCATAACAAGCGGTACGCTACATGCAAATAACACCACCTCGCAAGTACACAACATTTGACGGCCGGGTCGATCAACGCATAGCGTTCAACTCCCAACAACGTCGTCGTATGCCCACTAACACATGCATTTAAGCAGTAGGATACCTCCCCGTTCCGGCATTCCTGCCTTATGAACGTGGAGGTAGCCAAGGGAATGAGAGTACAAAGCACAAGACAAAATAGTGCTCAAACCGTATCATTTGTAAAAACGACTCAAAGTAGGACATACCACAAACCGTCACAAAACATGTGAATAGGGAAATATATAAACTTAACTATGATAAAAATGAATCAATACATGATACATAAGCATTAGAACAAGTTTGTGAAGCATAACGAATAAAAACATAGATCACCCCCCAAAACAACGTTGTTTGGAACCCAACGAAAACAAGGGTCCACTTCAAACGGTCATAACTAGAGTTGTAGATATTAAAATACAGATATTACAAGTTTAGGTGATAGCTTATCCTCTTACGGTTCCAACGAATGGTCACAAGCCTAAAACAAGCAAGTAACGAAGGAGATATGATCATTTTACGAAAAGGGGTCTGTGCAGTGAAACTGCACGAGTCCACCCGAGAACAACCAACACCATTTCTATCATTTCCAATTTTCATAAATCACTTCTATCAACTATCAACAATCAATATTCATCATTAACCATCATCAAATAACAACAATCATCGTCCATAACATAATTCCTAAACTTACTAATCGTAATCTAATACGAATTTTAGCATATAAAGCATGTAAAACACGTAAATGATATCGAGTAACCCTTCACCGTTACCTTTTCGCGTCTTTAATCGATTCTAAACCTTCCTAGTCTCCACCTACATACAATTAGATAATAAAAGATGAATATCATTAACCTTGAGAAAGACGGATAATTTAAAAAGCGAGAAAGACAGTAATTTTATTACCATTACGGATAGAGGAAGATAAGAGGGGAAGAATAAGACGAACTTACGTGAATTTGAGCAAGAAATGAATGCGTAGTGACGATTTGAAGACGGATCAAAAATGGAGGCAAGGTTTTGGTGTTTATGGTGAGGAAGAAGAAATGAATTTGAGTTGTGGGGAAATGAATTAGGTTTAGGGAGTATGAGGGAGTATAAGTAAGGGTGAGTCGGAAAGTCAACGAAAGTCAAAGGCGGCTCAAAAGTCAAGAAAAGTCAAAGACGACTTAAAAGTCAAGGAAAGTCAAAGACGACTTAAAAGTCAAGGAAAGTCAAAGACGACTTAAAAGTCAAGAAAAGTCAAACTAGCCTTAAGACGGGATTCTCATGGAATCTCTCGGAAATTCCAAATACGAACTCGGAAATTGTAAATTCGCTCGAAAAATTAAATTTACGATTAAAACTAAAATTCGCTGAAAAGTATCCGTAAAATATTTTTACTAGAAAAATAGGGTACATTTCCGGGTGTTACAGGACGAGCTCAACAACTATAAAGTACAGACACAAGACACAAAAACAGACTGAACAAAAAGCAAATAAAGCAGTTTTGGAGTTTTCCTGAAATGGAAATCTGTTGTTCTTGTTGTCTTGCTACTTTGCCTGGATGTTTTGCTCCTCCTTGGGACTCTCTACTCTTATTAGGACTTAGATAAAACCTGCCTTGGACGAGGACAAGTTGACTTAAACAAAAGAAAGCCACAATCTGACCTTGTACCTTCTCTGCCTTAATGTTCACTGGACTGTAGCTTGGGGTGTCTGTTTCATGAGTTTTTGCTAGACTTCAAAAGGGGTTGTCCTGGACAAACTTGTAGTTTAGTGGGTTGGCTTGATGGTAGGCCATGGTGGGGGTGGTTGGGATGCCCTGGTGTACCTCCTAGGTGCAGGGTTTGTTGATTGGTCTGCCTGGTCCTGAATGGCTTTGTTTCTGTCTTGTGTGGGTAATGTGGGTTGTGTTGGGGCTGGGCATGGGTTGCTGAGCCCTGGACTGTCTTCCTCATTGGTGTGGCTTGGCCTGGCTTGATCTTGGCTTGTCATGGCTTGTTGTTTGGACCTTGTAACTCGAGCTTCCATCTGAGGGGTCCTTGGGGTCAGGCATTTCATGTTTGTGGCTTGTTCATCAAGGCCCCTTGGGTGAGCTCCTGCTGCAAAATTAGAAGTAATTTTTGGGTATTCGTTCTAGCACGACGAAGACATTTCTTGAACCATCTTGGGTGTAACGATTAGGAGAATACCTACTTTGGTATTTGTCCTTAAGCCTTTTACTAGGACCGAAGGTTATTTCTTAATCTCTTGTTTTATATTATGCAATTTCATTTATGACTAGAAATTCATATAGTTATAATTTCATTATAATCCGAAACATTTAAAGGGAAGTATACCGATATTTCCCACAAGTGGTATCAGAGCTTTAGGCTATGAAATTATTTTATATGTCTTTTCATTAAATGATTGTTGTGTGCAATTAAGGAATTGTCACATAATTTTGATCATTTTAAAGGTGGTTTGGATAAATTAATCTTCATAATTAATGAATTATGTCTTGAAGGTTTAATTTATTTTGTTGATGCATTTTATTTTGTTGAATGAATGAATGAATGAATGAATGGATGAATGGATTATTTTGGTATTTTTACAAGAGGTTGTAATTTGTATTGCTTAGTGTGGCCTTAGTAGATTGTGTTATCGTAATGATGGTAACATGGTCTTTGATGTATTTTGAGATCTCGAATCTCCCCTTTGTAATCTTTAATTATAATTTTTAAATTAGAATGTAAATAGGTTTATATTTTGTAATTTTAAAAATTGTATTTTTGAGAAGACCAAAGATGGAGATCGGATAGCTCACTCCCGCTACATGGACCAAGATGGAACATCAAGTCAAGCTTCTAGGGTCCATAAGGATGGATTCCAAAGTGTAATTTTTGTTCTATTTTGATAGGATAGGCCACACTAGGACTTTGTACTTTGATTTTCACTTTTCCGTTCTTATTGTTTTTCTTTTGCATGATAGTTAGTGCATCATATCCGCCTAAACCAAACCACCTACTACTACTTAATTGCATGAAAATTGACTCATATAGATTGTATGTTAATTATCATGGACATCCAGATGTCACTCAATATTCTAGAAGTTATCATCTTAAATTATTCATTCTCTAAATGCTAGATCATTCGTTCACTTAAATGAATAAAATTAAAGCTGATGGACCTTCCTTTAAAACCCAAAATTGAGATTAGTCTTTATAGGGAAAACTGCTATGACTCCCTTCTTCGTCGGTAGGCATATAGGACCTTACTCTCCATATGATCCCTTCTACGGGTAAGTAGTATGTGTTGACCTATTTTAACTCAACATTATAGTCCGAGTAATATCTCGTGATTATGATGGACTAAAGATAGAATTTACAGAAATTTATCGACCAGGAATTCTAAAAGTAGAATTAGCCATGAAGTTGGCTTATCAATTTACAGAAATTGAGTCTTGGGATCATTTATATAATACTTGAGGAAGGTCAATTGTATAAATGCAAGAGTCTTCGCATTAATCGGTTTTGCATTAGACTTAATTAAAACGATGAAAATGCTTATTATGTTTTATCTCCTTTTTCGCAGTGTAGCATTCATTTAAATCGATAAAACTGTTATAACTAATGGCTGGACATGCTGATGCCCCTATGCCAAGTGCCACGCTCGCACGTGAATCCTGGCTTAAGATGTTCATAGACAATATGAATCAGTACACGCGACTGAAGAACAACGGGTCCAACTTTGCGGACTGGGAGGCTTCATTACGGAATACTGCCATAGCTAACGGTAAGCTCAAGTACTTGACTGAGCCTCTACCGCCTAACCCAGGCCCCAATGCAGGAGCAAATGAATCCTTGCTTATAGTGATTTCGTAATGGAGGCGGGTGCGATAAAGAACGTACTCATCTTTTCAATGGAATCCAATTTGCAAAGACGATTCATTGCCCAAGGTACAAACAAGATTTTCACTACGCTCACTAACGAGTTCTCAAAAGCACTGCAGATCGTTATGTATGAGCTTACCACTCGCTTCTTTGAGGCGAAACTCCAGAAGGGCCAACCGGTTAGCCCACACATTCTCGATATGATCGAGAATCTCGAAAAACTGGAGGCACTTGATTGCAAAATCAAAGAGAGCGTGGTCATTGACCGCATGCTTCATTCACTTCATGATGGTTTTGCCCAATTCAGGGCAAATTACTATATGAATGAATGGATGAAGAAATCCTCATCAGCTACACTCATTTCTCATACAGACTGAGAAAGATCTGAAATTGAGTGGGAGCCTGAAGCAGGACGTTCTCATGGTTGCAAACAAGGGTAAGTGTAAGGGCAAGGCTCAGGCCGACCTAGCTGTAGGGAAGCCGAAGTTCAAGAAGCCAGGAAAGGGCAAGAGTGGGCCTGGTGAGACTAGCAGTAGCTCACAAGGCAAGACAAAGAGCAAAGAAAACATGGAGTGCCACCATTGCCACAAGACTGGGCATTGGAGGCGGAACTGCCCCGTGTATGCTGAAGACGTAAAAGCAGGCCGCGTCACTCCTGTTGGTATGTCTTCTTTTATTCATATGATTGAGATTAACCATGCAAGTTTCGGAACTTGGGTACTTGATACTGGTTGTGGTTCTCATCTGTGTAATCATTTGCAGGGCCTAAGAAACATCAAAACTCTCGAAAAGGGTGATGTGGACCTGCGAGTGGGGAATGGAGCAAGAGTAGCTGCCGTTTCAGTGGGAACATATGTAATCCAACTCCCAAGTGGATTTGAGTTATTTTTAAATAACTGTTACTATGTACCCAGTTTATCTAAAAACATTATTTCTGTTTCCGTACTCGATAAGAACGGTTTTTCATTTGTAATAAAGGATAATAGATGTATTTTCTCCTTTAGCGAAATGATTTATGGTAAAGCAGTTTCCATGAATGGGATTTATGTTTTAGATCAAACCACATATATATTGCATGTGCGTAATAAAAAGGTAAAGGTTGGTGACAAAGATCAAACCTATCTATGGCATTGCCGTATGGGACACATAAATGAAAAACGCGTGAAGAAGCTCATTGACAATGGGACTATCTCCCCATTTGACTATGCATCATTTGGCACGTGTGAATCATGTCTCATAGGCAAAATGACTCGAATTTCCTTCAAAGGTGTTGGAATGCGCGCTGCTGACCTATTAGGCCTCATACATACTGATGTGTGTGGACCTATGTCAATCAACGCTAGAGATGGCTATAGATATTTTATCACTTTCACGGACGATTTGAGTAGATATGGATATGTCTACTTAATGAAGCACAAAAGTGAGTCCTTTGATAAGTTCAAGGAATACCAGAATAAGGTTGAAAACCAGCTGGGTAGAAAGATTAAAGCACTACGTTCAGATCGTGGTGGCGAATATCTTTCGAATGAGTTTGATCAACACCTTAAAAACTGTGGTGTAGTACTACAGTTAACTCCACCTGGAACACCTCAATTAAATGGTGTGTCCGAACGGAGAAATCGAACATTACTTGATATGGTTCGATCCATGATGAGTCACACGGTAGTGCCTGATTCATTGTGGGGCTATGCTCTTTTGTCAGCTGCTCTTATACTTAACCGAAGTCCGTCTAAAGCTGTTGACAAGACTCCATTTGAAATGTGGAAGGGAACAGTCCCTAACTTGTCCTTTATTCGGGTTTGGGGCTGCGAGGCTTATGTCAAGTGGAGACACGAGGATAAGCTCGGCCCGCGATCGGTCAAGACATACTTTATTGGTTATCCAAAAGGAATGTTTGGTCATTACTTTTATTCGCCTACCGAACAACGTGTTTTTGTTGCGGCTAGTGCGAAGTTTCTAGAGAAAGAATTTCTCGAGAACAAGACGAGTGATAGAACCTTCGATCTGTCGGAGATTCAAGAACCAACAACCGAGCAACCGATGGAGGAAGATGTTCCTTCATCTTCTGTTGCGGTTAATATTCCTGAGGAACCTAGAAGGTCGGGTAGAGTCTCCATACCTCCAGACAGATACATTGGTATGGTCGAGGAGAACGATAGAGACGATGTTTTGCTCCTAGAGAGTAACGAACCCGCTACCTATAAAGGAGCCATGACCTGTTCCGACTCAAAGCTATGGCTTGAGGCCATGCAATCCGAGATGGACTCTATGTATGAGAATGACGTATGGGATCTGGTTGATTTGCCTGATAAGGTTCGGCCTCTTCAGTGCAAATGGCTTTACAAGATAAAGCATTCCGTAGGGGGACAACCAGACACCTATAAGGCACGACTAGTGGCAAAAGGTTTCACTCAAGTGCAAGGATTGCATTATGATGAAATTTTTGCACCCGTAGTCATGCTGCGTTCCATTCGGATAATCTTAGCGATTGCCGCTTTTCATGACTATGAAATTTGGCAGATGGACGTGAAAACCGCCTTCTTAAACGGTTATTTGGAGGAAGGAGTTGTACATGGTACAACCCGAAGGTTTCATTGACCCTAAAAATCCTAAGAAAGTGTGCAAGCTTAAGCGTTCCATTTATGGACTTAAGCAAGCTTCTCGGAGTTGGAATCATCGTTTCGACCAAGTCATAAAAGCAAATGGTTTCACTCGATCGGTTGAGGAACCATGCTTATATGTCAAGTCGAGTGGGAGTAAAATCGTTTTCTTGATATTGTATGTCGATGACATACTCTTGATAGGGAATGATATTCCTCTCTTATCTTCGGTTAAGGTATGGTTAAAGAACCATTTCCAGATGAAAGATCTGGGCGAGGCACAGCGCATATTGGGAATCCGTATCTACAGAGATAGATCACGACGGATGTTATCACTCAGTCAGGAGTCTTATATAGATAAGATTCTTGAAAGGTTCAGCATGACCAACTCCAAGAAGGGGTATCTTCCAATGACGTCTGGGATGCATTTGAGTAAAGCTCAGGCACCCAAGACATCTGAAGAGGTTGAGCGCATGAGTCGAATTCCTTATGCATCAGCTATAGGATCGATCATGTATGCCATGATATGCACACGTCCAGACGTGGCATATGCTTTGAGTATGACCAGTCGGTACCAAGGCAATCCAGGTGAAACACACTGGATGGCTGTTAAAAATATCCTTAAGTACCTACGGAGGACTAAGGATTGGGTATTGACTTATGGAGGAGAGACTGAGCTTTGCGCAACCGGTTACGCAGATGCTAGCTTCCAAACGGATCGGGATGACTCGAAATCTCAGTCTGGATTCGTATTTACTCTTAATGGCGCTGCGGTCAGATGGAAAAGCTCCAAGCAGAGTGTTATAGCAGATTCTACGACTGAGTCCGAGTACTATGCCGCTTCAGAGGCTGCAAAGGAAGCTATATGGATGCGTCAATTCTTACAAGGACTTGCCATAGTTCCTAGTTCGAATGACCCGATCACCATCTATTGTGATAATAGTGGTGCCATCTTCCAGGCTAAGGAGCCTAGGTCTAGCAACAAATCTAGACATGTACTTCGGAAGGCTCACATGATCAGAGATTACGTGGAGCAAAAGGAGATAGTGATAGACAAGATTGCTACGGATGATAACATAGCAGATCCTCTCACTAAACCGTTAAGACATGATAAGCATGTAGGGCACGTTACTTCCATGGGAATTAAACGTGTTCCTGAGTTGTATTAGCTGTTTGTATGAATTAGATACATCTTTTTCATATACTAATAAGTAACTTCATCGTATTGTTTTCATATTTTGTTTTTCATGTGGATTGTATGGACAACATTGAACACCACAAAGTGAACTGAATAACATTATATGTGTTTTGGTCCGTAATCGCCTACATGAGCTGATAACTCTGGCTATTATATTGTTAAGTCGATTGATGGTGGGTTCAACGAGCCATAAGTCAAACTGTTGACTGATCGATCACAAATACGAGTTATAAGGATACCTCGTAGGACATTTTAATTCGTGACGACGTTATGGAGCCCTAAATGTTTAACAACATTCGGTGCCAGGTCGTGGCTTGGACGTCCATAGTGTTCCTAGAGTCGATTCTTTTGACTATCGACTGTCTCTTGAGATTAAGGCAGTTTTTGGGTGACTTTGGTTTCTTTCTCACGGTCGCCCGTAACAGGAGGCCAAGCAGATTTTTACTGGGTCATTTCATACTGTGCTTACATCTGCAGGATTCGAGTTGAGGAAAATATCCAACCCTTTATCAGGTTTTGTTATTTCTCAGGGCCACTCGAGGAGTAGTAACTGAAATGCATGGCCATGCTCGAATAATGATTCGTTTATCAGTTGAGTTACTATCTAGTCGGGAAAACCACTCTTGATACTGATCACTTGTAAAATACGACCTTTGTGAATGCGGACTTTGCAAATTGTTTTACATTGAGTGGGAGAAATTTAAGGATATGAGAATCGGTTATCGCACATACACTTGTAAGGACAAGTGGGAGATTGGTGGAGCTAGTGTCCTCCACAGTTAGTGTGATAACAGCTAAGGTTCACAGGGTATACTTTGTATTAATAATCGTTGATTAACGTTCACACCAGGAGGGAGAGCAAGGAAACGAAAGAACATATACACACATCGTAATACGGTTGGCTTGCTAGATAAGTTTGACGTTATTGTCATACAGATGGCGGTGATCAACTGGTCCCTAAAAGTCACACCTAAAGGATGTGTTTGAGAGATGTGATTATTTGAGAAAATAATCATATTGATGCCTTATTAAATGACTAAAAGGTTAGTCGATGTATTTGACTAAAAGGTTAGTCAATGTGATGAACCCTAATTGACTCTAATTGTGACGGCACAAGGGTGAAGAAGAGAAAGAAAATTATGATTTTTAACTCTCTTATTCATCTTCATATTCATCATCAATATACACACAAAATTAGAAGTAATTTTTGGGTATTCGTTCTAGAACGACGAAGGCATTTCTTGAACCATCTTGGGTGTAACGATTAGGAGAATACCTACTTTGGTATTTGTTCTTAGGCCTTTTACTAGGACCGAAGGTTATTTCTTAATCTCTTGTTTTATATTATGCAATTTCATTTATGACTAGAAATTCATATAGTTATAATTTCATTATAATCCGAAAAATATAAAGGGAAGTATACCGATATTTCCCACACGAGCGTGGTAGCCCTAATGAACACGGGATTCATAGGTGTTACTAATTGGTAAGGCTAATCTCAATTTTTCAAACATGTGAGAGATCTTGTCAATTTAGTTATTAATTCCCTATAAGTGAACTAAGTCGGTGAATTATGAATAACGTTGAATTGACAATTACGGAAAATAAAATGCATGTGTGACGATTTTGGCATGAGCGGAAATAAAGCAAGCAACCAAGCACCGATAAAATCCTAGTATGGCCACCTAGCTAATCTAATTAACTAGATAATTACAAGTTCGGAAACCAACTCCTTGGTCCCTTGCCTCTTCACTTGGAACACCTTCCAAAAATGGCACCGTCTTGAGGGAGTCACCGGTCTTCATAAAAATAATTACAAATATACAATTTCCTATTATACATTTTTTCTATAAAATAAAATTATTAATTATTACATACCGGCATTACGAGTAATAACGATTAAAAATAACTAGGCCATACTAGGTACAAAATTTGCATAAATTATTAAATAAATGACATTCATTAATTCAACCATAAATAAAATAAATTGCTGCAAAGTTCATGCCAAAATCGCCCTAAACACATTCATGCTCATTGTAGCTGGATTTTACGGGATTTATTGATTTCTAACCATTAAAAATAAATATCAACATTTAAATCTCGTTTAAATTCAAACTAATTAACTAAACTGTTTTAGAACTCAAAATTAGTCCCTACTAATTTTGTTGGTCTTTAATTAGATCGATTTGATTTCATTTGCTAAATATAACGGTTTAATCATAACAATTATGAAATAAACCCAAAATGAAATATAAACATCATAAAAATTTGAAACCAAAAATTTTGTACATTCTGGAACATTTCTAGGAACTATAAAAATAAAAGAACATTTGCTTAAAAATTTTGAATTAATTTTATGAACAAATAGCTTTGTATTTAATGGTTTTATCATATAAAATCATTAAATATAGTAAAACAGTGAAACAAATTATGAAATTTCACCAATATGATCAACATGAGAATGTAAAATGTACCAAAAATTTTCATGATCAGAAACAAACGTTTCAGTTTTATGAACATTATGATCTCATATTATCGACTTTTATCGTATAAAAATCAATAAACATGCAATACTTCATTAAAAGTCACTAAATTTTACATACAATATTTAAGACATGCATGTGAGATTATTTTAAAATTTCATGGCCAGAATCAACATGCAACAATTTTTAGTTAACTTTTAACTCATAAAATGCATGTTAACTCGGTTTAAAAGCCAAAACTCAAAATAAATAGCAAATCAATCACTATAATCACGAAATTTGACCACAAACATTTTGAGGTCAGTAGGTATACATGCACCAAAAATATTTGTTAGAATCGTATTTTAACTCAAAAGTTTTGATTTATTAGTTATCTTATAACTTTAATAAAAAATATCCAAAATGAACATGCATGGTACAAGCTAGCTCTGATACCACATGAAAGTCTATAGACCTTAATTAGACTCCTCTAATTAGTTACTAAATTACTTGTTAATTTAGTATTTAATGATCTATGTAACATGCATGCAAATATAAAGACATTTATATAAAAGAAGAAATTTCCTCACATTGATATGGAAATAAAATGGGCACAACAAGAACTCCTTCTTTTTGTTCTTGAGCTATTAATATGGATGAACAAGAATAATCTCCAAACTAGAAGACGTCCTTCAAGTTGCACCAAGATGATACCAAATAATCTACCCTTATTATTAACTAGATAATAAGATAGATATTATGCTA
>JAIUZE010068850.1:0-20120 GCA_022085475.1 Heliosperma pusillum | reverse complement strand
CAATGATCATGAATACTCAATCATGAAATCACGCATTCAAGTATAACAACATAAAGACGACCATTCTCACGGTAAATGAAACGCACTAGCACCGTGTACATGGCAAGTATGATTAAAAGGCATCCACGGGATAAAGCATTTCCCTGAACGCATACACGATAAACATTTCGTATATGTAGACTAATTTCCTCCTGGTAGCACGACGATAATAATACGGTCCTAGTCTAAACCTGGCCATATTCTCGGAATAAACGTGTTCCGATTCGACATGCGATAAACATTTCGCATCCAAGACTCGGTCAATCATAGACGCCGAGTACCCCAAATTCAGTCAACCTTCACGAAAGAGGCGGAAAATAGCACAAGCCTCATAACAAGCGGTACGCTACATGCAAATAACACCACCTCGCAAGTACACAACATTTGACGGCCAGGTCGATCAACGCATAGCGTTCAACTCCCAACAACGTCGTCGTATGCCCACTAACACATGCATTTAAGCAGTAGGATACCTCCTCGTTCCAACATTCCAGCCTTACGAACGTGGAGGTAGCCAAGGGAATGAGAGTACAAAGCACAAGACAAAATAGTGCTCAAACCGTATCATTTGTAAAAACCGACTCAAAGTGGGACATACCAAAAACCGTCACAAAACATGTGAATATGACATTATATAAATGTAAATATGATAAACATGAATCAATACATGATACATAAGCATTAGACCAATTTAAGAAGCATAATAAATAAGAAACATAGATACCTCTCCAAAACAACAAGTTTGGAAACTAACTAAAACAAGGGTTCACTTCAAACTGTCATAGCTAGAGTTCTAGACATTCAAATACAGAAATTATAAGTTGAGGTGATATCTTATCCTCTTACGGTTTCAACGGTATGTCACAAGCCCAAAACAGACAAGTAACGAAGGAGATATGATGATTTTACGAAAAGGGGTCAGTGCAGTGAAACTGCACAAGTCACGACCGTGACTTGTATTTCACGCCCGTGACATGAGTTACCAGTTCACCCGAGAGCCTTCAACATACATTCAAACATTTTCAATTTTCATAATTCACTTCTAACAACTATCAACAATCAATAATCATCATCAAAGTCATCAACTAACAACAATCATTATCAATAATACAATTCCTAAGCTTTCTAATCGTATTCTAAATACGAATTCTAACATAGAAATCATGTAAAACACGTAAATGATATCGAGTAACCCTTCACCGTTACCTTTACGCGTCTTTAATCGATTACTAAGCCTTCCTAGTAGTTTCCACCTACAATTAGGTAATAAAGGATGAATATAGTTCACCTTGAGAAAGACGGATAATTTAAAAAGCGAGAAAGACGGTAATTTTATTACTAATACGGATAGAGGAAGCTAAGAGGGGAAGAATAAGACGAACCTAGATGAATTTGAGCAAGAAATGAAAGCGCAGCGATGATTCGAAGATGGATCAAATATGGAGGCTAGGGATTTGGGGTTTACTTAGTGAGGAACAAGAAGAAAAGTTGAGTTGTGAGGAAATTAGGGTTAGAGGGGAGTATATGTAAGGTGAGTGGAAAAAGTCAACAAAAGTCAAAGACGGCTCAAGACGGGTTTTTCTTGAAATCTCGCGGAAATTCCAAATACGAACTCGGAAATCCTAAATTCGACTCGGAAAATTAAATTCTAAATTAAAACTAAAATTTGCTGAAAAGTATCCGTAAAATATTTTTACTAGAAAAATAGGGTACATTTGCGGGTGTTACAACGACAATGTTATAATTCGACATATTTAATTGGAAAAAATCACACAATATCAAATATATTGGTTATTAAACACATATCAATTAAAAGTCAACAGTAGCTGGAATTAAAATTGAATCATATAGAGTAATGTTGTTACTGTATTAATGAAGTACTCTTGTTACTGTAACACTGTTTCATTTTCAGTTTACATTTACTTTATTATTGTTACAGTAACAATATTACAGTAATAATGTTACACTATATGTCGAGTATATTTACAGCGGTAGGTTAACTAATCGCCGCCGCTGCTGTATACCTCCAGTTTTCCTAAAAACAGATCTAGTTATGAATTTCACAATATCATAACCTTAAACTTTTTCTCAAACAATATGAACACATACATAAATCCGAAATCGAACAATATAAACATGAGATTATAATACAATTTAAATATTCATATAATCGCAAATTATTAAATAAATCAATCGTAAATTAACAAAGCACAAACTAAAATTGCTGCTCAATTTCATCATGTCATAACCCTAATTTTTTCAAAATTACTATGAACATTACAATCGGCATTAATCGCATGAACAATAGACAACAACATTATGAACACATACACTACCAGATTGAATATCAAAGTCTTACATAATTTCGCATAACTTTCAGTCGAATCGTACATAAAATCATACGTTGAATTCGAAAATCAACGAGAAATCACCGGGGAATCGATTGAAATTATGCAATCATTCGAACGATCAGATACGCCAGTTCGATTCAAATTTTCAATTGAATGATTCTTGAATTACAAATTAACATTAGATTTGAATATTTTGAAGTACGGGAGAATGAAAGTTCAGAGATTATAATTAGGTTTGAAAATTTAGGGAAGTTAGAGTTACTGGAGAGAAAAAAAGGAGTTGAACGTTGTTTGTTTAGAGAGAGAGTCAGATAAGAGAGAGAAAGTAAGATTGAGTTATGAGCTCTTAGAATAGAATTGCAAGTTTATATAGTATGAGCTAGGATTAATCTCAGCCCTTGATTTGTATAAGATCTAATGGCAGAGATTCACGGGACGTACTCACCTAAGATATGTGGACTCACCGGATGCAATTTCTATATATATATATATATATATATATATATATATATATATATATATATATATGATGTAGAAATACAATAACCCAGACGAATAATTAGCACCCCAGATGTAATGCCTCTACCAGTATCCACACAGGTACTATATCACGCCTTGTATGCTAGTACTAGAAGGAAAGAAATAAAACCTTGAGAAAACTCATTTTCTCTCTTGCGTTTCTCTCGCTAAACGTTTTCTTATGAATAGGATGGTTAGGTTTGTCACACAAACCTTTATTATATAAATGAGAGAAACTTAAGTTAGTTTTCTAAACCCTACCTAGAAGCGTAGTTGAGCCTAATCAGTATTAGAGCCATATTAGTATAATTAATAGTAAGACTTATAATTCTACTAATACCGTACCTTTTGTGTGTGACCCAATAGGCCCACTTAAATCTACCAGACACGTAAACTATTTAAGTGTCAAACCGACATTGGCCTCTAGCAAGGCATATCGACTACATAGCCTTAAGTGGGTTAATTCGTATAGGACAGTGAACATATCTTCTTCAGTCTCCCACTTTTACATGTCCTCATAGAACCATAAATAGTGTTTTTGCTACTATTGTCTCCAACTCAGAATGAGGTAGAAAAAGTGTCAACCTGATATATCACAATCGTTTTTCTCGAATCTCCTAGTTGACTTGTAAGAGAGTAGATGAATGATCATCTCATCTGAGCGCGGCCACTCATTTAAACAAGTCACATTCTTTGAGAGGCTAAGAAACAATAAACTCCCTTCATAAGGGGGAGGAGCAAATCCCCTCTTGTCTAACCACATCATATCACACGCCCCATGCACACCCAATGATCAACCATGATCCCCTTTTACGGCAGATTAGGAATGATATCAAAGTATACACTTCACATGTACAAAATAATCAAAGACTTAGGTCTAAAGACCAAAAATCAAGTCAACAGCTTGCAAAGAACTTTACTGACACTAAGCGAATCCTTAGTAAAATCCTTTTAGGCGGGTCTGTCTAATTAATGTGTGTTCACCAACACACACCTATGCACCTGACTTACTATCTTCATACCTATGACTTACTAAACATAGCCATCAACCAACATACATACTAGTCATTAATGGGTATTCAAATGTCCAGACATAATATCTTGACTAGAGACATAAATAACAACATCATCCAAATGGAGTTCCACAAGCAAGTCACACACACTTAGTGATCCATTTCATGAACATATGTTATTTAGGGACAATAATCCAATCAATATTGAATAAAATGCATTTATATTAAATAAATGAGATATGTCATACATATATATCAATTATCGAAAATAACTCCCACTAAGACAAATATCTCGTAGTAGTATTAAGACCACTCGCCAATGCATCTTATAAAAATTGCTATAGCATGACTCCTCATGATTTAGATGCAAAAAAGTTTTTGTACGGGATGCTTTAGTTATTGTAGATACCTCAGTTCTACACCTTTCGCCAACCACCTAGTGATGCTTGGGCCGCATGTTTGGTATGCGAAACAATTTATGACAGTTCATAAGTTTGTCGTCAAGTGATATCTCAAATACTTGTGTCTATCCCTTGGTCATCATTTACGTGCCGATACGGTCGATAGAGTTTATTTGGAGTCCAGGTCAAAAACCGCTTCATTTTCTATAAACCGTCTTTTAAAACCGAGTCTGAACGCTCGAGAATATTCCGGATATTTTAATATTTCAAAACTTATCTTTCTTGGTAAAATATATCCGTATTTTATTTAGAAATAATTCGAAATCTACCGCAATTCCATAAAATAAACGCGGAAATCTTTCTTTCAAAGTAGGAAACTGCTTGGGAAATGACGCAGCGGGCGTTGCGCCTCTTCCAAGGATCGCAGTGCTTGCTGCGCCTCTTCCCCAGCTTGTTTTGCCTGTTTTCGGAATATTTTCTAAATTTCTTTCCGTGTTCGAGTTATTCCAAAACTCTTCGGATTTCTCCCTATAAAAGGAGAGGTCCGTGCTCACTTTCAAGGGACGCGAGTGTTCCGCCCTTCTTTTCTCTCTCTTTGCATTCTAGACCTTGCTCTAAGCATTTTAAAATCTACGTGCTTGATCAATCGACCACGTAAGCTCAGATCCTTCTGGGTTCCCGTCACGTTTTGCATTGACCTACCAATTTGACTAACTACACCTTAATCAATTTAACTAATCTTTTCGATCCTCTTACGAGGGCACTTTCTTTACATTCGAGTCGAGCTATCGCTAAAACGCAGCTTAGTTAATCTCGTTTCGTCAACATGTAAGTCTGATGGTGTTTAATCACGTCTTTTGTATTTTATTTTGTATTTAATTCCATCTTATGTAAGATTCATGTCGGATTTATGTCAACCCATTTTCAAACCTTTTTATATAGTTTTATTTAAACCACGTTTTGTATAGTTCGTCTTAGATCCCTAATAATTCAATATTAGTGGGTCTTTGACATCTTTAGATCAAATTTGAGTCTGTAGAGGTTAGATATGTTCATATCTAGTTTCTAGGATTCGTCTTTGATATAATTAGTGTAATTAATATGACTTAAATCACTTCAATTCGACTTATAGATCAATAATAAACTGTAAATACACCAACAAATACTAACTGATTGCGATTCTGGCTTCACAGCCAGAACCCAACTCAAGAACAGACGCACAGAGTGCTGCGCCTCTTCCAGAGGACGCATCACCCGTTGTGCCTGTTCTGGGTTGGATTCTGTCTCTGATCTTTCTGATTCGCTCCGATGTAGCCTTAATTGCGTAACTAATCGACTATTAATTCTAATATCGCCGCTAATCTGTTCGTTTAGTCTTTTAATTCTTTCTTTTTCTTTAAACCTTTATTTTGGATATATTTCCGACGTAGATCCTGGAATCTATTGTAATATTTATTTTGTAGTTTATTTAATCATTGTATTGTATGATTTAATTGTCTTCTCACATGTAATCAATCTTAAAACTTATTTGACCTAATTGATTGATAAACTACATGTTCACCGATATAGTCTAAGCTCACATGCTAGGGTTTAAACGTGGATGTTGCATAGCATGCATATAACCAAAAACATATCGATCGAGTACAGAAGAGTTTCCCTAATCATTAGTAGAGGTCGCTATGGAGGCGGGCGAGATTAGGTGTTCGATAAAAGAACTTCATAATACGTACCATCATCCCTTACTCCAGATCTCTGTGAATATCCGTGTTCATTGGCATCCACGAGAGTCATTCTAGACATAGAATACTAAGGGTAACGAGTTCTTAGTGTTCATGTCATTGCTTTATGTCTTGACATATTCAAACGGTTCCAATTTCCCACAAAAGTTTGCGGCGACTCCACAAATGCGTATTTCTACGCTTGCCCCTTGTTTCTCCGTCCGTGGTTCCCTGTGCGCCACGGCTTGAAAAGGATCGTGAATCCGTGTATTACAGTTTGGCGTCTCCGCTGGGGATTATACACTTACGTGTAGGGATGTCAATGGGGCGGGGTAGGTGCGGAGGATGGGTAAGCCGCACCCGCATCCACGAACTAAACAGCGTACCTACACCCGCCCCACGAACCGTGCGGGTTTAACTTTTCAAACCCACACCCGCCCCGCAGGGACCCGCTAACCCGCCAAATTACCTTTCTCCTCATATTTTTTTTTTAAAAACAAATCATGAATCTAAACATATTAAGTTTCGTACGACTTATACAAATAGTATCCGGAAAGTGGTATGAAATAATTTCACATTCAATTAACTAGTACATAAGCTACCAAACAAGTCTATTTTATTAGTTTAGCCTTTATCTTTTAAAAAGAATCATTTTTTTTGTAAAATTTTACTTAGCTAGATGTATACTATAGGTGAGCCGGAGATCATTAAGGCGGGTATAAGCGATGCAGGGATATGCGAGGCGGGTGGTGTGGGGCGGAGTGGGGCGGGGTGGGTACGGGGCGAGTCTCATGTGATACCCGCACCAGCCCCACGACCCGCGACGAATGTCACTTTTTATACCCTCCCCCGCCCCACCACCCGTCAAATCATTACCCGCACCCGCCCCAAGTGGGGCGGGTGTGGGGCAAGACCCGCCAAGACCCGCCCCATTGACATCCCTACTTACGTGTACCCAGGGTGAAACTTGAACAAGGTTAGGGAATAATATGTAAGAGACAATTGTCGGTATTCATTACTCGACCTTCCTTGGTCATTTTATTCGGCCTTCCTAGGCCTAACCCAACCCTTTCGACCAAATCGTCCTGTCTGGACGGTCCAAATTCTTATCTGGGCCTAAGGATGGATAGCGATTGACGTCAACCATACCACGGTGTGTACTCATGTTAGCACCAAGGGCTTTCACTACTCGAGGAAATGGACTAGGAACCGGCCTTACTCATGTTTGACGTGAACCTCTCCACCGACCTTGTGTTTGATTGCGTGGTATGACAACCCACCCTTTAAGCCAAAACCATTTTAAATGCACTCAGTATACCGTTATTATATCTGTTTAAATGTGTATAACCCTTACATGATCAACACTTTGTAAGTAAACCATGAAAAAATTTTCAAAATCAAAAACCTTTTTAAAACTGTAAAACATTTTTAAAAGTGGCCTAAAGTAGCGCGAAATGAGTCAAAACTCTGTCCAAGTGTCTAGTCAAAATCATTTCTTCACTTCGAGTCAACACTCCTACAACCACACTACGGTTGTCTACGACAAACATTTCCAAACCAGTCATTTTCAAAACACAGTGGCACACTCCCACTTCACAAGTCGAGTCTTTTCAAGTAAGTGTGCTATATTGGCCGCTCGTGTTTTTATTCGTAGTCGGTCTCTTGCTCAGTTTTCAAGATGCCTGGGACTAGTCAAGCAAGCATTCATCAACCCGAGCCAAATAGTAATGATCAAATCCTAGCTGCGCTCCTTTGTCTCCAAACAAGTCAAGACCAAGCCTATGTTCGCCTCAATGCCATTGAGAGTCGAATTGTTGCTGTAGAAACTAGGCTGCCTCCCGCAGACGTTCCTGGCCCTAGTGTTCACGATAACATTCCACTCATCGTGGGACAACCAGAAGTCGATACCCCACCAGTTCTTACTGAAGCGGAAAAGCGACTCCTATACTTGGAAGAGCAACTAATGTATCTCAAGGGAGATGACATCTATAGGGAGAATAACCGCAAATATGAAGCTGTGAATGCCCAGTTGCCAACCAACTACAATATGACTGACATCCCAAAATTCTAGGGGCATGAAAACCCTTTGAATCACATCCGTGCTATCAAGGATTATATGTCTATCAAAGGCATCAAACAAGAGATGTTCCTAAGGATCTTTCCTTCATCTCTCGACACCATTCCCAAGCAATGGTTCTATTCTTTAGATCACAAGAAGATTTCTTGGGATGATGCTGCGATCAAATTCGCCAAACAATACGCAGATAATGCTGAGATACAAGTTAACATGCGTACTCTAGAGGTTCTTACTCTAAATGAAAAGAAGGTTTCACCAACTTCCTAAGTAGGTGGAGGAAGACTAGTACACAACTGGTCGAACGTCCAGATGAAGCCGCTCTTGTGGAAACGTTCGTAGACAATCGAAGACCCATTTATGCAAACCACCTAAGATACCAAAACATAAAGTCTTTCAAAGAATTAGTTGTACTAGGGACCATAATTGAAGACGACATCCAAAAGGGACTCTTGTCTAAAACGGTAGGTCGTGGGTATCAAGGCTCAACAAGTCGTTCTTATGGCTCCCCTAACAAGACCGATGAGGTCAATCTTGTTGAATCACCCAGAAAGAACAACCCTCAAAGGAAGTTCACAAACATCAGCGACACATACTCGAGTGCCTTGAAAAGATTGACTCAACAAGGCAAGCTCCAACCTATCGGACCTACACCTGATCCGGAAAAGAAGAATAAGTTCGGGGATGAGAACGCTTACTGTGAGTAGCATAGAGGCAAGGGGCATGACACAGAGAAATGCTTCAAGTGGAAGCATGTGCTTCAAGATATGATTGAAGATGGTCGTCTACCCATAGCCCTAGGAGGCAAACCTAACAACACTAAGAATCCTCTTGGAGTTCTAATGATCACGGATGAAGAATCCACCTTGGATTTTTAACACCTCATCTCCCCAGTTGAAAATGAAGAAAGGTATTGCACCATTTATCCTACCATCGATAAATTCATCGCATGGGCTAAAAATGTGAGTAGACAGGTTTTACAGCTCGAAACTATCGTGACATCCCTACGCGTTCCGGGCACCACACCACAAGAAGAGGCCCCAAGAGCTCCAATCCTATCCCAATAATCTACAATAAAAAGAGGTGATCACAACATGTGACAAAATGGTTGAACGAGTCATCACTTTAGAAGCTGAAATCATCAGTTTGAAAGAACTCAATACCGTCAACGGAATATAGGCCGATGAGGATGAGGATGAGTACCTCACAAAACATTCTCAAACTCAAAATAGGGAAGATCAAGATATAGACTATCTCACTCGATCAGGACGCCCTTATTAGAATATTTCTCAGAACAGTCTTACTACCAATGGTCCAATTACTAACACCACTGTCATCACCCAAAATGATGGCGAGGGTACATCTACCGACCATCTACTAAAGCAACTATAAAAGATAAAGGTTGATCTTTCAGTCTGGCAATTAGTTGCAAGTTCATTTCCCCATCGCCAGGCTCTACTACAAGCCTTGGCAAAGCTAAATGTAGCACGCGACTCTACACCCGACGTTGTAGTCAACTTGGTCTTCCAAGAATCAGTCAAACTAAGTAACCCAGTTACTTTCTCAGATGAAGACTTGCCTCCTTTCGGGGCTAGTCACAACCTCGCTCTGTATATCACAATCACGTGCATAAAGAAGACTATACCAATGACTTTGGTAGATGATGGCTCCGCAGTCAATGTCATACCACTGAAGACACCTTGTAAGTTAGGCATGAAAGAATCGGATTGGACTCCTACCAACCAAGGTGTTTGAGCATACATCGGGACACGACGTAAGGTAGTAGGGCTAGTCAACCTCACCCTAGCCACTAGGCCAATCGAGCGAAACGTTAATTTCCAGATTAGGGACATTAAAGCATCCTTTAACATACTTCTGGGAAGGCCATGGATTCACGCTTCTAAAGCAGTAACATCCACCCTACACCAGAAGATCAAAATCCCTTTAGACGGCAAAGTAGTGACGATCACTTCGTCACCTATCAAGGCTGTGATAGAGAAAATGTCCAGCAATCAAGTAATCACATATCCAATATACGTGCTTGGAGGATTTCAGAGTGGGAATCTTGTAGAGAGTGAGTTTCCACGTCTAAACTTCGACCCATACTCTAAACTAGCGGTCAACCACATACTTAAATCCCAGGGATACTTCCCAGGGATGCCATTAAATCCTACCAAAAAGAGTACCCTTGAACCTTACAAAGAAGGGAACTCTGGAAAGATACCATTGGGATTGGGATACAAACCGACGAAAGAGGAAACCTTAGAAATGCTTACTCAAGTCCGAAATCGTAAGAGTAAGGGAAACCAGATGCAACCTTATCTCCCTACTCTAAACGAATATTTCGTTAGGGAAGGGTGCCGAGAATAATTTCATGGCTTTCCCGAGCCTTGTCACTATAGAGGGATACAATTAGCTGGAAACGAGGTCTTCCACGATTGCTACTTTATTCCCTCAGAAACGGTTCCTAGCGTCAAAGCTCGTCAGACACCTTGTTTAGACGAACAAGCAGTTAGCCTTCTATTTGGAGAGGGTCGATTCGTCAGAGCTGCACATCATGAGATCATTACCATGATACTTCAAGACGATCATTTCAACCCTACAGCATTGATCAGCGACCCTGGCTCAAGCCAACCATAAGGATGGAGAAAGTCGATCAAATGGACCAACAACCAAGGAAAACTTTTCAAGGTCACTACTGAGGAAAGAGAGATGTTCAAAGGAGAACCAGAAGAAAACGAATTCGGGTCAGAGTCGGAGTCCGAGTGGAGTCTAGCAAAGTTCCTATAGAGTCTCCTTCTGCTGTAACCCCCTTCCCTTTGTTTCTCCTAGCTAACCATCTAATAATAACAACAGTTGGGGAAATGTACCATCAGCTGTTCCTTTACCACCTCTGACTACTGAACAGATAGGCTATTTGTTTACGTTATTTTCAAAATTTAATATGAATAAATCAGAATCTGCTTACTCATTGTGTTTTTCTGAATGCAATTCTGTTTATGATGACAATGATGATAATCCTGACCTAGACTTGATCTAATTACCTCCCCATATAATGAAAGAAATATTACAAGAGGGGAAAGGGGCACCAGTCATAGAAAACACTGAACCCATCAACGTAGGGACAGAACTAGAACCCCGAGAACTTAGAATAGGGACAACCCTAAATCCGACTGAGAGGGCCAGTTTCGTAGACCTCCTGCACGAGTTCAAAGACGTTTTCGCTTGGTCTTACAAAGACATGCCAGGGATCGACAGGGATATCGCAGAGCACCGAATTCCGATCAAGCCAGGCTTCAAACCCTCAAAACAAAAGCTCCGTCGGATGAGGACTGAATGGACTCTTAAGATTACGGAAGAGGACGATAAACGATTCACAGCCGGATTCATTAAAGTTTCCGAGTATTCTGACTGGGTGGCTAACGTAGTCCCTGTACCAAAAAAGGATGGACGAATCCGGGTTTGTGTTAACTTCAGAGACTTAAACAAAGCCAGTCCCAAAGACGACTTCCCTCTACCGCATATCGACATATTGATAAATAATACAACAGATCACGCATTATAATCCTTCATGGATGGGTATGCCGGGTATAATCAGATCAAAATGCCGAAGAAGACATGAATAAAACAGCTTTTGTCACTCCATGGGGCACGTACTGCTACACAGTTATGCCATTTGAACTAATTAATGCTGGAGGTACATACCAACGTACCGAAACTACCTTATTGCATGACATAATGCATAAAGATGTGGAGGTATACATAGATGATATGATTGTCAAATCCAAATACAGGAATGGACACATCGACAATCTTCCCAAATTCTTTCTCAGATTGCGCAAATAAAACATGAGACTCAATCCACAGAAATGTGCATTCGGAGTAACTTCAGGAAAACTCGTAGGACATGTGGTCAGTCATATGGGAATAGAAATTGATCCATCCAAGATCAAAGATTTAATCGAAATGCCACAACCCCAAACAGAGAAGGAAGTTAGAGGTTTCTTGGGCAAGGTACAGTATGTGAATCGGTTCATATCGAAACACACTATGATTTGTGAACCTATTTTTAAAAAGCTAAAGAAAACAGATCATACCATGTGGGATGATAATTGCCAAAATGCATTCGACAGAATTAAGGAGATATTAGCCAAACCACCAATGTTGATGCCTCCCCAACGAGATCAACCTCATGGTTTATATCTCACAGTCACAGAAACAACCATGGGGGCTATGCTCGCACAAACTGTTGGGAAAGAAGAAAGAGCCATTTACTACCTTAGTCAGAAGTTTTTAGAATCTGAGTGCAAATACACACCTCTGGAAAAGACATGCCTCGCTCTTGTGTGGGCAACAAAGAAGCTACGTCATTACATGCTTAGCTACTCGGTCAAGGTGTACTCTAAAATGGACCCCATCAAATACCTCTTCGAGAAACCCGCCCTCAACGGACGTCTAGCAAGATGGACGTTAATGCTCTCAGAGTTCGATCTCAAAAATGTACCTCTGAAAGTCATAAAAGGACGTGCCGTTGCTGAGTTTTTCGCAGACAATCCTATCAACGACACCCAAGCAATAGACATGTGTTCATTTCCAGACGAGGGTATATTGCAAACTTGTATAGACTCCTAGGACCTTTACTTTGACGGCGCATCGAATTTAAGAGGATTCGGAGTGGGAGTATTGCTCATTTCTCATGAAGGTGAGCATACATCACTATCTGTAAAACTCGACTTTAATGTGACAAATAACGCGGCAGAATACGAAACTTGCCTTATTGGTTTACAAGCGGCAGTCAGTCTAGGCATCAAGAATCTTCGAGTTCATGGAGACTTCTCTTTGATAATCAACCAGGTCACGGGATCATGGAAAATTCATTGTGAAACTCTAGCACCCTATCAGGACATAATAAATCAAGTTGCCCAGTTCTTTGATCAAGTCACTTATCTACATCTACCTCGTGAAGAGAATTAGTTTGCAGGCGCAGTTGCAAAACTTGCAGCCTTGATCAACATGCTAGACCACATGATCGAAATGCCTTTATGCATTGAACGACGGTCAGAACCAGCCTATGTGTACCAACTCACAGACGAAGAAGAGAATCGAGAGGAACCATGGTTCTAAGCCATTCTAAACTTCAAACTCGACGGTACATACCCACCAGAGATAGATAAGAGGGGACAACGCACCATAAAGTTACTAGCCTCTCAATACCTCCTTATGCAAGGAGAATTGTACAAAAGAACACCTCTTTGTGTCATCTTGCGTTGCCTTGATCGTTCACAGGCACAAAGAGTAATGGAAGAAGTTCATGATAGAGAATGCGGTCCTCACATGAGCGGGCCTATGATGGCAAACAAAATCACACGTCTAGGATATTACTAGACGACTATGGAGTCAGATTGTATTAAATACGTAAGACACTGCCACAATTGCAAGATTTTCGAGAATGTTCAGCATGTTCCTCCCTCGTTGCTTTACACCATGACCTCTCCTTGGCCATTTTCTGCTTGGAGAATCAATATCATTGGAAAGATCACTCCAGCTGGAATAAGAGGTCAATGTTTCATTTTGGTAGCTATCAACTATTTCACCAAATGGGTTGAAGCAGCATCCTACACTAGTCTTACCGCTAAAAATGTAGCAAAGTTCATACAAACCATTATCATCTGTCGATATGGTTGTCCACATGAAATCATCAGTGATAATGGATCACACTTCCAGGCAGAGACTGACCAGTTGCTAGCCAAGTACTGTGACAACCCTCGCGAATGCGGAAATATAAAACAAACAAGCATGTGAATTATATTGCGGAAATAGGTAGTTTTAAAAACATTTATACATGCAAGTTAAATAAAACGAGGAGTGTCAAATATTACAAACTAAATACGGAATTACAACAAAGAGACGGGGTCTCTTAAAATGTTAGCAAAGAACAAGTGTTTAGCAAAACTAGCTAATATTGTCTAGAGGTGAAAACTTCCAGGGACAACGCCCGCTAGCTCACACCCGAACCCAAAATAGTCAAAGCAAAAAGCCATCCATGCAAGCAACCTGTTCATTCATGAAAAACATGAACGCCACAATCAGTGGGGAGTAACTCCGGGTTCTCCCAGCCATATCACTTTAAACGTACATATAAGGAAATACAAAAGTAAAATCATGCATATATAGATATACATGTGAGATACGATAAGAATAGATAGGCAATTCGATAAATAATGATAAGATCATGTGGAAATCAAATCCGAAACCATCATGTTATTCAAAGACTCGGGGAAGACACTCTTAGGCAACCGAATACGCTCACTAGGGCTTGCATCTCACCGTTAGCGGTATAAGTTTGATAAGATTGAGACTCGACAGACAAACCAAGTCAAGTCATGCGATGATCACAATAAATCCAACATATTATCATCCATTCACGAACCAAGACATTGACGGTGTCCAATCATGCAATGACCATGAATAATATCATGAAATCACGCATTCAGAACGACGACACAAGACGACATCTCTCTCACGGAAATGAAACGCACTAGCACCGTGTACATGGCAAGTATGATTAACAGGCATCCACGGGATAAAGCATTTCCCTGAACTCATACACGATGCTACATTTCGTATATGTAGACTAATTTCCTCCTGGTAGCACGACGATAATAATACGGTCCTAGTCTAAACCTGGCCAGGATCTCGGAATATAACGTTTTCCGATTCGACATGCGATAAAACGTTTCACATCCAAGACTCGGTCTTACAATGACGCCGAGTACCCCAAATTCGGTAGATCAATTCACGAAAGAGGCGGAAAAGAGCGCTCAAGCCTCATAACAAGCGGTACGCTACATGCAAATACCACCACCTCGCAAGTACACAACATTTGACGGCCGGGTCGAACAACGCATAGCGTTCAACTCCCAACAACGTCGTCGTATGCCCACTACACATGCATTCAAGCAGTAGGATACCTCTCCGTTCCGACATTCCAGCCTTACGAACGGGAAGGTAGCCAAGGGAATGAGAGTACAAAGCACAAGACAAAATAATGCTCAAACCGTAACATTTGTAAAAACGACTCAAAGTGGGACATATCGAAAACCGTCACGAAACATGTGATACAAGCGAATAAGATATCATATATCCAAAACATGAATATTATAAGTCACTACGTAAAATTATACGATAAACAGATCATGCGAACTATTATAAATTACGAGTTTTAGAAGTTAAAGGAAAAGATCACAGCCGTGTTCCAGGCCGGTCAGGGGACCGGCGGCCGGTGGGCCGGCTCAGAACACAGGCAAAAATCCAAAAATCACCAAAAACAGAGAAATGTGGTCTAGGCCGGTCAGGGGACCGGCGGCCGGTGGACCGGCACAGAGCACCTCTTCATACAAATTCCAATTTTCCAAAAATGTTACTGGAGTGTTCTCAGCCGGTGGTCAGACCGGCGGCCGGTCGACCGGCTGGGAACACCCCTTCACCTGTGAGCCTTGCTCACTTAACCAATTCAATTCAATTCTCAAATATACTTCTAATAATCATCAACAATCAATATATATCATCAACATTCATCATATAACAACATTCATTAATCATACCATAATTCCTAAGCTTCTAATCGTATTCTAAATACGATTTCTAGCATATAAAACATGTAAAACACGTAAATGATACCGAGTAACCCTTCACCGTTACCTTTACGCGTCTTTAAACGATTACTAAGTCTTCCTAGTAGTCTCCACCTACAATTAGGTAATAAAAGATGAATATCATTCACCTTGAGAAAGACGGATAATTTAAAAAGCGAGAAAGACGGTAATTTTATTACTAATACGGATAAAGGAAGGTAAGAGGGGAAGAATGAGACGAACTTACGTGAATTCCGACAAGAAACGAGGGAGCTACGATCATCCAAAGATTGGATCAAAGAGGGAGGAAAGGTTTTGGTTGCTTAAGGAAGAAGAAATGTTTTTGGTGTTTGTGTTAATGAAATAGGTTAAGTGTAGTGTGATATTTATAAAGAAAAAGTCAACAAAAGTCAAAGACGACTCACAAGTCAAGAAAAGTCAAAGACGACTCAAAAGTCAAGAAAAGTCAAAGACGACTCAAAAGTCAAGAAAAGTCAAAGACGACTCAAAAGTCAAGAAAAGTCAAAGACGACTCAAAACGGGATTCTCATGGAATCTAGCGGAAATTCCAAATACGAACTCGGAAATTCTAAATTCGACTCGGAACATAAAATTCTATATTAAAACTTAAATTTGTTGAAAAGTATCAGTAAAATATTTTTACTAGAAAAATAGGGTACATTTCCGGGTGTTACAATCACCCCTCCTTTTAAAAAGTTTCGTCCTCGAAACTTGAGAATAGAAAATAAAAGTATCAAGGACAAGAATCGGTTTTCAAAGTTAATACTAAAACTTTTACAAAAGAAACATTTATGAGACGAGGTTCATCTCGAAAACAGTTTAAAGAAGAATTTTCATAAGTGTGAAACTTTACTTACGGATCTCAAGAATGCCCGTCGCGAACGAGAACTCTAATTATCCAAAATCAAATCAATGTCGTACTAGTGAAAGCGAAATTCAAAACAACGTTAGTAAGTGCAGGACTAGTTATCAGACGTCTCCAATAACAAGTGCAAACATCCGACCAAACGCAAAATCCAAATATAAAAGCGAAAGAAATCTATTTTCTCCAAAAAGGAGGTACAAAAACCCTCTTTAGGCTTCTTTGAAAAGTTAAATTAGGAAAGCAATATGGAAATTCGAAGGTTTTCTCAAAGATAAAGTCAAAATAACACGACATTACACGTACATAGAGCGACTCGAACATAAAGTTCACAAATCACGATAACAAAATATATACAATACACGCAAAAACGAAACAAATCGAACTCTTAGGGATATGAAGAATCACGATGTAGTCGGCACGAAGATCTACAAGAATTCGAAATCACTAACTCTACTAATAAACCAAATCCTCAAGAGAATGCAATTTACCCAATTTGCAACTCATCATTTTTAATCATCAAAAATCCTACAAAAATATTCCATAATCACGAAACTTCGAGTAACAAATCCCAATTATTCGAATCCAATTAGAATCTACTAAGGTCCATCGGCACGGTAGACTCCACAACTAACAATCCACATGAAAGATTTATTACGCACTCTAATCTTCTTAGTTTTATCAAAACTTTTACTAGAGACTACCAACAAAATATTTATCTATGGAGACATGATCGCTAACAACCACAAAGTAAAGGACTTACCATGAAATCCTTTAATCTAATTTACTTCAAACTCATTGTCCTAAATTTACAATGAACTTTCTCATCCTCGAGAGTCAAAACACAATCCACGCAACAAAACAGAATTATCTAAGATTCAACTAGCCTCATCCAAAGTCTCACGACAAAGGAAGATCCACAATCCATTATCGGTTATAAGGATTCTTTAATACGCCATAACATCCTTAATTCGATCATTACTACACTCGAAGCCTCAAGTATAAATAGTCACATTAGCAAACTATGGTGGTTACTAATCCTCAAGATGAATGGGTTCACCATTCTATCTCTATATTCCATAACAACTGAGCACTCACTATACAAAGTTGCAACGAACATTTCTCAATCTCAAACTATGATTCCTTAAGAATAAAAGAGAATTACTAATTCCAAACCACAAATGACCAATCACTTGGAAATCAGACAACCATTCAAATCAACTATTTCATCTAAAACTCAAAATGAATCGATTTTCATTGACGACAAAACTCCTCAACTTTGGGTACCAACTCAATTACCCTAAAGCAAAGTCTCTTTTAGAATCCACCAATTAGAGACATCAAATTCCCAAATGACATACTAAGCAACCGTTAAAATACCCAACAACAACGAACTATTATCATGATCAACTCAATTCTCAAACTAGCACTACAATACCAAGCCCCAAATCTAAAACCATCAAGAGAGGATACATTATCACTATTAGGATTCACCCTAGAGCTTAAGTCCTATTTCTCATGATCAAATACAACATGAAATTTGCTAAATCCAAATACACATACTCTAACTAAAGAATCCCACAATACATTACAATTATTCTCTGAACCTTACAAACGGAATATCCAATCCACTAAGGAAAAGATGAAGCGGCAACGAGATAGGAAACGATAAGGAATCTCAAGGAGAACACGGGAATAAATAAGGCACGAGATTACAAGAGAGGAGCGCTGAAAATAACGAGGTCAAGGAAGAGACAAAGCAGATAGTAGAGTTATGAAGATATCTGAGTAAGAAAGAAGGTACGAGCTTGTAATTTCTTAAAGATCAATCTTGACAAAAACATTCAAGAATGGAAAAGAAAAGGAATGATGGCACGAGTAAAGGTTTAAGGTTTAATCCACAAAATTTCTCCTTTCAGACTTAGGATGATAGTAAAGCAACTCATCCCAAACAAAGGTCTTTTACAAGGGACCATCGTACCACAATCATCAAAGTAAGGTACACCTAGATTTGATAAATCAACTACAACCCAATTCATCCATCCTTTCATATCTCACGGAATCCCAAATGCGGAATTGCAACTCAAGTATAATAACATTCCTTTAGCTCATATATTCAACACAACCTCAAAGGTTTCTTTAATTGGAGGACTAACAAATACTCTCTTATACTCGGTCATTTTCAAGTCTATAGCCCACAAGTTCATTATTATCAAAGTACAACATCAGCCAAACATCATCATTAACATCCCAAGGTATTTCCATCATAGATCACATCATCGAATCTCGCTCATATCTATAATCCTCAAGTAATATGGTTCAACTTACCGAAACCTTACTACTTCAAACGAGTCTCCAATACCATAAGATAAGATCATATCTTTAAATCCAAGAACTATAGCCAAATGCTTTTCCACCAAGCCTATACTCACAAACACACCATAGGAAACCACAAGACGTCACTTAATCTCAAAAGTATTTCGCACCTCAAGATGTCATTCAAAACTTCTTATTTACACCAATTAGACATATCGTAAGTGTGACACCCTCAAATTTGCGGAAAGAAAAAAAATAATTTAACTAAATAAAAGATAAGAATACATAACGAAGGTGTCTTAAATAAAAAGGTTCAACAAAAAGGAAATAATATTATACAAAATACATATCCAAAACGGGAGACATATCTCCCGTATAAATACGGAAATAAAAGAGTGTATAATAAGATACAATCTAAGAACCGAATATAGGTCCAAGGTAAATACTTCGCTCGCTAGCTCGTCAATGTACCCAAAGTATGCATCACCACCTGTTCGACCGCATTAAATATAAACACGGAAGCCACAGTCAGTGGGGAGTAACTCCGAGTTCTCCCAGCCACGAAATGTCGAGTTTAATTAAACATGAATAACATAAAAGCAATGTATATGGAAAATACAAACCTTAACATATATGATATGCTTTTCATGTTATGAAACAATTAACTAACATATAACCTATCATATGAAAGCTATCATGTGAATCCGATAATAAAATATAACCCGATGTAGGGAAGCTGGTATGCTGGCTCAGCGGTTACCATGTAACATGGCCCTGATACACTCAAACCCTAATCAACACGTAATCATGTGAATCAGTTAACAATCGGTAATCCAAACTCTATCAATCCTAGCCGGCTTGCATCTCACCTTCTAGAACTCATAGAATCCTACAAACATGAAAGACCAATACTTCTACAAACAGGCATAAGTTCCTAGTGCAGTCAATAGTCGACTTCTGTAACTCGAGTCTATACCACAAGGTAGGAAAACATCCTAGCCCTAGACTTATCAGACCTAGCGACAACAGCTAACCCATTCCCTGTCTCATTACATAACCGTACATGAGAAACTCTGCTAGGCGACCCCCTAAACAGAGATGGCTAGTACTTAAGCTGGCTCCCTTCCCCAAAGTGGAAACTCTTAGGATGCCATGCCCCCGGCTTGGTATCA
>JAIUZE010068844.1:0-14727 GCA_022085475.1 Heliosperma pusillum | reverse complement strand
TGATCCCGTGGATGTCCTTTTAATCATACTTGCCATGTACACGATGCTATTGCGTTTCATTTACCGTGAGAGTTGTCGTCTTTGAGTCGTCGTTCTTTGAATGCGTGATTTCATGATATTATTCATGGTCATTGCATGATTTGACACCGTCATTGTCTTGGTTCGTGAATGGATGATAATATGTTGAATTTCGTGTAATCATCGCATGACTTGACTGGTTCGTCTGTCGAGTCTCAATCTTATCAATATTATACCGCTAACGGTGAGATGCAAGCCCTAGTGAGCGTATTCGATTGCCTAGGAGTGTCTTTCCCGAGTCTTTGAATAACATGATGGTTACGGATTTGATTTCCACATGATCTTATCATTATCTATGGAATTGCCTATCTATTCTTATCGCAACTCACATGTACATATATATATGCATGCTTTACTTTTGTATTACCTTATATGTACGTTTGATGTGATATGGCTGGGAGAACCCGGAGTTACTCCCCACTGACTGTGGCATTCATGTTTTTCATGGATGAACAGGTTGCTTGCTTTGGATGACTTTTTGGATATGATATTTTGGGGTTCGGGTGTGAGCTAGCGGGCGTTGTCCCTGGAAGTTTCACCTCTAGACAATAGTAGTTAGTTTTGTTAAACACTTGTTCTTTGCTAACATTTAAGAGACCCCGTCTCTTGGTTGTATTTACGTATTTAGTTTGTAACAATTTGACACACCTCGTGTTATATATATCTTGCATGTTTAAAGGTTTTTAAAATACCGTATTTCCGCATATTATTTCACATGCTTGTATGTTTTATATTTCCGCATTCGCGAGGGTTGTCACACTTAATCCTTCCATAGCTAGTATGGAGTCTAATTGGCGTATTAAAGATCTTATCTTGGGGCTTTATATGAATTGTAAATCTCCAAGTGTGAGTTCGTCGACTCACCTTGACTTATGCAATTGACCTTTCTTATCCCAAATAAGTTGTGACGTCTTGTCATAATGCCAAAGTGAGAATCCCATTCTTATCTTTGGTTATTCATAATGATCTAATCATTATATTCCTTTTAAGATCAATTTAGTCGTTTATGTTTCATGATACTAACATTGCATGATGAAAAAGGTTTAAGAACATAAAATCAATTCCATAGATATAGTAACTTGGGTTGAAAGCCAAGTCACCATCAAAATACAACCATTGTTCATAGGAATTCAAAATACTTTCCATGTCAAAACATGGAATGAAATAGTTCAACAAACCAATAATTAAAATGCAATAAGGAAATAGAAGACAAATAGCAAAATATCGCCAAGCCCATCATAGTTCTCCTCTTCGGATACGGCTACCCTAGCTTCCTCGTAGATCCTCCTAGGCTTGCTTTGCCTTGTCCTTCTTCTCATGCCCTAAATGTGATCAAAAAGGGTTGTGAGAATCACAACTCGTATCAAAATACCAAAGTTGAGATGAGTATCAATAACAAAAACTTTGGGAAGAACCATTACCAACTGGAAGAACCCGTCCAGCTTTTATGTCTCCCAAATACTTGGAGCAATTACGCTTCCAATGGCCCGTGCCATTACAATAATGACACTTGTCTTCGGATACGGCTCCCTTCTTGCCTTTGGAAGAGCTATTCATAATAGCTTTCCCTTTGCCTTGATAGGAGTGAATGGGCTTGCTTCCCTTATTCCCTTTGCCTCCACTTTTCTTGAACTTTGTCTTGCTGTAACACCCGGAAATGTACCCTATTTTTTTATAATGAAAATATTTTACGGATACTTTTCAGTGAATTTAAGTTTTAATTTAGAATTTAATGTTCCGAGTCGAATTTAAAATTTCCGAGTTCGTATTTGGAATTTCCGCGAGATTCCATGTGAATCCCGTCTTAAGGCGACTTTGACTTTTTCTTGACTTTTCCTTATACTTCTCATACTACTCCTAACCTAATCCATACTCACACAAACACAACTCAAACATTTCTTCTTCCTTAAGAAAACCAAAACCTTGCCTCCATTTTTGATCCAAGCTTAGAATCATCGTATCTCATTCGTTTCTTGCTCAAATTCACGTAAGTTCGTCTTATTCTACCCCTCTTAGCTTCCTCTATCCGTATTGGTAATAAAATTACCGTCTTTCTCGCTTTTCAAACTTTCCGTCTTTCTCAAGTTGAAGTAAATTCATCTTTTATTAACTATTTGTAGGTGGTGACCTTCAAGATCCCGACAAAGACTATTTCCTAATAGAAGAGGACCTTGACGCGGAGTAAAGACGCAATAAGGTAACGGTGAAGGGTTACTCGATATCATTTACGTGTTTTATGTGATTTCTAAGCTAGTAATCGTATTTAGATTATGGTTAGTATGTTTGGGACTTGTGTTGTTGTTGATGAATGTTGTTAGTTGAGAAATTATATGAGAATGGATGAATTATGTTCATAGATGATTGTTGTTGAATATTGAACATGGATGAAATGGTGATTTTCGTGCACTTTGGACCCCAGCCGGTCGACCGGCAGCCGGTCAGACCAGCGGCTGGGGCAGTGGCTGTATATTATTGCATATTACGTGATTTTTGAAGTATGAAGTTGGGCTCAGCCGGTCGACCGGCAGCCGGTCAGACCACCGGCTGAGACACCCCTCTTTTCCCTTTTGTTTTTCTCATGACCCTTTGGTCCCAGCCGGGTAGCCGGCAGCCGGTCCCATTGACCGGCTGGGACGCACTGACATTTCACAGTGGTTTTCATATGATACATGGCCTTAGCCGGGTGACCGGCAGCCGGTCCACCTGATCGGCTGGCTCCTGCTGGATGTTCTTTGTAAGTTTTGTTTACGATTTCATTTATAATAATTCCGATCGTTCGTTTATCGTATAATTTTACGTAGTGACTTATAATATTAATGTTTTGAATATATGACATTTCATTCGCTTGTATCACATGTTTTGTGACGGTTTTTTGTATGTCTCACTTTGAGTCGGTTTTTACAAATATTACGGTTTGAGCACTATTTTGGTATGTGCTTTGTACTCTCATTCCCTTGGCTACCTCCACGTTCGTAAGGCTGGAATGTCGGAACAGGGAGGTATCCTACTGCTTAAATGCATGTGTAGTGGGCATACGACGACGTTGTTGGGAGTTGAACGCATTGCAATGATCGACCCGGCCGTCAAATGTTGTGTACTTGCGAGGTGGTGTTATTTGCATGTAGCGTACCGCTTGTTATGTGGCTCGAGCTCTTTTCCGCCTCTTTCGTGAATTATCGACCGAATTTGGGGTACTCGACGTCTATGATTGACCGAGTCTTGGATGCGAAACGTCATCGCTTGTCGAATCGGAACACGTTTATTCCGAGAGTTTGGCCAGGTTTAGACTAGGAACCGTATTATTATCGTCGTCCTACCAGGAGGAAATTAGTCTAGATATACGAAATGTCATCGTGTATGCGTTCAGGGAAATGCTTATCTCGTGGATGCCTGTTAATCATACTTGCTATGTACACGGTGCTAGTGCGTTTCATTTACCGTGAGAGAGATGTCGTCTTTGTGTCGTTGTGTTTGAATGCGTGTTTACATGATTGATTATTCATGGTCATTGCATGACTTGGCATGGTTTGTTTGTCGAGTCTCAATCTTATCAAACTTATACCGCTAACGGTGAGATGTAAGCCCTAGTGAGCGTATTCGGTTGCCTGTCTTCCCCGAGTCTTTGTATAACATGATGAATTCGGATTTGTATTCCATATGATCTTACTCTTATATATTGAATTGCCTATCTATTCTTATCGTATTTCACATGTATATCTATATATGCATGCTTCTACTTTGGTATTTCCTTCTATGTACGTTTCATGTGATATGGCTGGGAGAACCCGGAGTTACTCCCCACTGACTGTGGCGTTCATGTTTTTCATGGATGAACAGGTTGCTTGCATGGATGGCTTTTTGCTTGATATTTTGGGTTCGGGTGTGAGCTAGCGGGCGTTGTCCCTGGAAGTTTCACTTGTAGACGATTTTAGCTTGTTTGCTAAACACTTTTACTTTGTTAAAATTTGGAGAGACTTCGTCTCTTGTTGTAGTTTATTTCGTACTTTAGTTTGTAATATTTGACACTCCTCGTATACTTCTTCTTGCATGTATAAAAGTTTTAAAAACTTCATATTTCCGCTATATAATTCACATGCTTGTATGTTTTATATTTCCACATTCGCGAGGGTTGTCACACTTGCTCTTGACATTGATGTTCAAAACATCCTTACTAGAGCTAGCTTGAAAGCCCATGTCACGTTCGGCTTGCACAAGCATCTTGTGCAATTCATGAACCGTGACAGTGGCATTTTGCATGTTGAAGTTCACCCTAAAGTTGAAAAATCCTTTGATCTTACTTAAGGAGTGAAGTATGCGGTCAATGATGAGAGGCTCAGGAATCTCTATTCCTTGCTCTTTAAGCACCTCCACGTACTCAATCATTTTGAGCACGTGAGGGCTAACATTATGACCCTCCTTCATATTGAGGTCGAAAAATTGGGACGCGGCTTCGTATTACAAAATTCTTGGAGCTCGTGAAAACATGGTCACGATTTTAGAATAGATTTCATATGCGGTAGCCATCTTTATGGCATTACGTTGAAGCTCGCTATCCATCGAAAAGATCAAGACATTCTTGATCGCCGCCGACTCCTTGTGGTAGGCCTCATAGGCCTCCCTAGTGGCGTTCGATGACCTTGTATTTGGAGTGGGAGGGGCCGCGTCGGTTAGGTAACTTAGCTTACCATCACCTTCGGTGGCTAGGCGTAGTTGCCCATTCCAATCGGCGAAGTTTGAACCATTCATATCAAGTTTACAACGATCCATGAAGGACCTTAGCCATGATATGGTGGTGAGTAGTGGAGGTCGAGCCTCGTTATTGTTGTTTTCCGACATTGCGAATTAAAAATTGAGTTGGACTACAAAATAGAAAAATGAAAGAAACATCAACATTTATCGTTTTTGATATACTTGTAAACATTTTAAACAAGTTTGACATTTATATAACGGCCTCTATCCAATTACATAAATGATTCCAAGACCCAAGTCCTATATCAACTCGGGTTTATGTGATCCACGGACTCCACGACCTTTATTAATATTACTTGGTGGGTTAATTCTTTAACTGATTCTACAATTAGAATTCTTGGTCGATGAAATACTTTATTGTCATCTTTAGCCCGGAACACATGGGCCACGGACCCTAATCTTTCCGTTGAGTTCAACCAAATTTCGATGCACTAACGATTTATTGCCCTATTTACCCAACGTAATAAGTTTAGCACTTCGGTGAGCCGAACCTACTTCCTTACGAAATTGGGATTCATGGGTTCTACTATTTGTTAAGGCTATGTCTCAATTACAAAAATAGAGGTCAAGTCAATTTATATTATCTATCTCCTTTTAAGTGAACTAAATAGGTGAACTACCGATAATTGTAATTGACGCGGTCGATTGACTCAATAAAATGCATGTGTTGTTTAAGTAGCGATTTGGCATGCATGTAACATATAAATAAAATGCAAACATAAAATAAATTCCTAGTATGGCCTTCCTAAAATAATAGAAAATCAAATTAACTATTACAAATTCGGAAACCAACTCCTTGGTCCCTTGAACTTCATTTGCACGCCTCTCAAAGACACCGTCTTCCTTTTGGAACGCCTTTCCAAATGGCACCGTCTTTAGGAAACTCCGGGATTACAAATGATATAATAAAATTACAAGGTTATTCTATTATACATTTTCAAAATAAAATGAAATAATACAATAAAAGTGATACGAGATCACATTAAATTACAACCGAATCAATATTCCCATACATTTCGGGTAATATCGATTAAAAACTAAGGCCATACTAAGACAAATTACATAATTCCAAAATTACATAAATCAAAATGACATTCATTCATTCAAAATGCAGCATAATAATATGTAAACTCATGAAATATATATGTGCCAAATCGCCCTAATAACCTTATATCGTATATATAAACCCGGTTTTATGGAAATGCGTGATAATAACCAATTAAAATCACAAATTAATACTTAAATTAAATTTAAGTCCAAGTTAATTACCCTAACTGTTTTAGGACTCAAAAATTAGTCTCCACTAATTATTTTACAATAAATCAACACGGTTTTGCATTATTGCTCGGTTTTGACCCTTTTTAACATAACTTTTATGTAATAATTCCAAATTAAATTACAATAATTTATAAATTTAAAAAATAAAATTTTGAATATTCTGGAACATTTCCAGGAACATATTCATGTCAAAATTTTGGTCAAAAATTTTCGAATCATTTTAGAGAAAAATATAGTTGCCATTAATCGATTTTATCAAATAAAATACTAAAACCACATGAAAATTAATCTAATTAATTTTAAACTTATACATCTGATATGTAAAATAAATTTGCAACATATAATAATTTTCTGAAGCCAAAAAATCATTTTAGCTATTTATGCCAAAATAATCACTATTTATGACTTTTTAAACATTAAAAATCATAAATCATGCACAATAAATCATATTTATCTAGAATTTTACATAAAGTAGTTAAACTATGCATGTGATATCATACTAAAAGTTCATGGCCAGATTCGAACTTTAACTATTTTTAGTCATAAAATGTTCATTTTACTCATTAAAATGGATTTATTTAACTAAAAATCATTAAATAAAGCAATAATCTTCCATAAATCATCAAAATGACCTAAAAACATTTTATGACCAGAAGGTATTTCATGCTCAAAATTTCGTGACTTTATCATATAAATCACAAATTTTCTAGTTTTATTTTGTTACCATAACTCGTAAAAACTTAATAAAACCGATTGCATGCAACATCCTATGCTCTGATACCAATTATTAGGTTTATATACCTACAATTAAGACATTTCTTAAGTAAAACTAATTAACTCTTTAATTAATTACAAGATCTAGTTACATGCAAATAATATAAACCGAAATAGAGAAAGAAAAATGTTCCTCACATTGATTATATCACGGGTATTGGGGACAAATACAAGACACCTTCTTGTACTTTTTCTTGAGCTTCCTAGTTCCTAGTTCCAAGTATAGGAACTCTCCTTGGTGATTCACCTAGACTATCCTTAATCTCTTGAATGTTCCTCAAATTGAATATATGGATGAACTTCCTAGTTCCAAGTATAGGAACTCTCCTTGGTGATGCACCTAGACTATCCTTAATCTCTTGAATGTTGCTTTACTAGAACAACAAACAAGATCCCCTTAATAACAAGTATACAACACTCCACTTACTACTTTAGTAATGTGGTGTTTATACTCCAACAAAAGTTCTATGAAACTTCTAAAGTTTCTAAATATTTTGTTGTATTTTCTAGTGAGATGTTAAGTGAATATTATGAGATGTTCAAGTGAGTTCATAAGAGGAAAACATCCTCTTATTGTGCAACAATGACCGGCCAAGCATGGGTAACAACAAGCATGCTCATTACTTTTTGTCTTAACAAGATGGTAGGGTGGCTATAGGTGTTTAGGCTAGTAATGATTATGTTTAATCATCATTAGAATAATGTTTAAAGCCTAAACCTACCCAACCACACCACAAAGCCGGTTTTACCACTTAAAATGGACTCCATTTTATAAAATGTGATTTTGTCATTTGTCACACATGTGACATGTGACATGTGACATGTTATATCATAATATAATTATGTATTTAACTAATTAAATACAATTTCATGTAAAATAAATTAAACTTAATATTTTAAGTAATAATTTATAATCACATATATATATAATGGGTCATCTCATATTTGGTTGATATGAGCTACAACTAATTGTAATTATGATCAACCAATCATGCTTATCTCAAATGTTTCATAAACATTAAGCATTCTAATATGACAATTATATTATTGAATCTTATTTAATCATATTACAATAAGACATATTTCTCACTCGTAAACTCGTTCTGCTTAAGAGATTAATTAATCTGTATCGTTATACAGTTAATTAATATTCTTGATTAGGGAATCGTCCTTTCGGTGTGACCTCAAGGGATCAACTGATCACCACCGTCATACGACAGTAATGTCAAACTCTAGTAAGACAATCATTACCGATTAATGTGGATCAGTTGACTATAATGTTAATCATCCCTTTGTATTATTGTTAATGAGATTTAATTAAGTGATCGCACTATTGTTGAGGACACTCGCTCCAACACTAACTTGGTGATTATAGTGCCAATTAATCACTTTGACCTTTTGGCTTTCCTCTCCTATTACTATAAATATGAGAAGGTTGTAGTCATTTTAGACATCTCTTCCATATAATCTACTACTTCTCTTTGGTAATTTTGATCATACCATATGAGTTCCAACTCCTAATTGTTGAGTACACAACTTTTAGGAGTGTTGTGTGGCCTTGGGGGACGACGCCTATGTCGATTTGTACCGTAGTCTGGGCGATTTTGTTTCTCATTCAGTGGCCTCCATACCACGACACAACAACATTTATTCTCTAAATATATCTTGCCTCTGTGGGAATATATCCGTATACATCCCTTTAATCTCACAGGATTATAATGAAATTATGATTTATATGATTAACAGGTCATAAACGAAATTGCATAATAAACAAAGGGATTAGGAATAACCTTTAGTCCTCGTAAATTTGGCCTAAGAACAGATATCAAAGTAGATATCCTCCTAATCGTAGCACCCAAGACTGATCGAGATATGCCCTTGTAATTGCTAGAAAAATTAGAGAGAAAAGAGTCTGTATCTTTTTCTTTTGAGATGTGAAATTGATGATGAATAATTAGAGAGTTAGAATGAGTAAAACTCTTCCCATATACTCCCTATCACACGGCACACATAGGAGAAAAATAAGGGATATTTTTCTCTTGTTTTGTTACCATTTTGACCGAAATATCAAGGAGTAATCTAGACTCTTTTTCGGTTAAATTCGCTTCCATTTAATATAATGTTATACATATTATATTTGTCTAATATGTTGTCATACATTAATAAGGTCCATTACAACATTTTGCAGTGGATATATTAATATAACAATTATTATGACAATCGTATAATATATACTTCAATTTATAAATATCGGTATATTTATAATCCTGCTAATTAAATATAACGGTTTATGTTTAATTACGAATTAACATTTTAATTCGTTTAAGCTCACATTATATACTACAATTAAATATAACATTTTATATTTAATTACGAATTAGATTTAATTTGTCTTAGCTAACATTATTTAATCAGTATTAAATAATTATATCATCATCACATTGACTAACTTTTTAGTCAAAAACACTGACTAACCTTTTAGTCATTTAATAAGGCATCAATATGATTATTTTTCTCAAATAATCACATCTCTCAATCACATCCTTTAGGTGTGACTTTTAGGGACCAGTTGATCACCGCCATCTGTATGACAATAACGTCAAACTTATCTAGCAAGCCAACTGTTATCGATAAACGTTAATCAACTGATTACAATACAAAGTATACCATGTGAACCTATAGAGATTTATTTATGTTATTGCACTAACTGTGGAGGACACTGGCTCCAACAATCTCCCACTTGTCCGTACAAGTGTATGTGCGATAACCGATTCTTCATATCCATAATAAATTTCTCTCACTCAATGTAAAACAATTTGCAAAGTCCGTATTCACAAAGGTCGTATTTTACAAGTGATCTGTATCAAGAGTGGTTTCCCCGACTAGAGAGTAACTTAACTGATAAACGAATCTTCATTCGAGCATGGCCATGCATTTCAGTTACAGCTCCTCGAGTGGCCCTGAGAAATATCATATCCTGATAAAGGTTGGATATTTTCTTCAACTCGAATCTTGCAGATACAAGCGCAGTATGAAATGACCCAGTGAAAATCTACTTAGCCTCCTGTTACGGTCGACCATGAGAAAGAAATCAAAGTCACCCAAAAACTGCCTTTATCTCAAGAGACAGTCGATAGTCAAAAGAATCGACTCTAGGAACACTATGGATGTCCTATCCACGACCTGGCACCTAATGTTCTGAAACATTTAGGACTCCATAACGTCGTCACAAAATGTCTTGCGCAGTATCATTATAACCCGCATCTGTGATCGATCAGTCAACTGTTTGACTTATGGCTCGTTGAACCCACCATCAATCGACGTCACAAAATAATTGCCAGAGTTATCAGCTCATGTAGGCGATTACGGACCAAAACAAAATATAATGTAATTCAGTTCACTTTGTGGTGTTCAATGTTGTCAGTACAACCCACATGAAAAACAAAATATAAAACAAAACGATGATTTCATAGATAGTTTTTATGAAAAAGATACAGGTGTCTAATCCATATAAAACAACTAATACAACTCAGGAACACGTTTGATTCCCATGGAAATAACGTGCCCTTCATGCTTATCATATATCAATGGTTTAGTGAGAGGATCTGCGACGTTATCATCCGTAGCAATCTTGTCTATCACTATCTCCCTTTGCTCCAGGTAATCTCGGATCATGTGAGCTTTCCGTTGTACATGCCTAAACTTGTTGCTGGACTTAGGCTCCTTAGCCTGGAAGATGGCACCACTATTATCACAATAGATGGTGATCGGGTTATCCGAACTAGGAACTACGGTTAGTCCCTATAAGAACTGACGCATCCATATAGCTTCCTTCGCAGCCTCTGAAGCGGCATAGTACTCGGACTCAGTCGTAGAATCTGCTATAACATTTTGTTTGGAGCTTTTCCAGCTGACCGCATCGCCATTAAGAGTAAACACGAATCCAGACTGAGATTTCGAGTCATCTCGATCCGTTTGGAAGCTAGCATCTACGTAACCGGTTGCGCATAGCTCAGTGTCACCTCCATAAGTCAATACCCAATCCTTAGTCCTCCGTAGGTACTTAAGGATATTCTTAACAGCTATCCAGTGTGGTTCACCTGGATTGCCATGGTAACGACTCGTCATACTCAATGCATATGCCACGTCTGGACGTGTGCATATCATGGCATACATGATCGATCCTATAGCTGATGCATAAGGAATCCGACTCATGCGCTCGATCTCTTCCGATGTCTTTGGTGTCTAAGCTTTACTCAAATGCATCCCAGAGACCATTGGAAGGTTCCCCTTCTTGGAGTTGGTCATGCTGAACCTCTCAAGAATCTTATCTATATAAGACTCCTGACTGAGAGATAACATCCGTCGTGATCTATCTCTTTCATCTGGAAATGGTTCTTTAACCAAACGTTTACCGAAGTTAAGAGAGGTATGTCATTCCCAATCAAGAGTATGTCATCGACATACAATATTAGGAAGACAATCTTGCTCCCACTCGACTTGATATATAAGCATGGTTCCTCGACCGATCGAGTAAATCCCTTCTCTTTTATCACCTGGTCGAAACGATGATTCCAACTCCGAGAAGCTTGCTTAAGTCCATAAATGGAACGCTTAAGCTTGCACACTTTCTTAGGATTTTTATGGTCAATGAAACCTTCGGGTTGTACCATGTACAACTCCTCCTCCAAATAACCGTTTCAGAAGGCGGTTTTCACGTCCATCTGCCAAATTTCATAGTCATGAAAAGCGGCAATCGCTAAGATTATCCGAATGGAACGCAGCATAACTACGGGTGCAAAAATTTCATCATAGTGCAATCCTTGCACTTGAGTGAAACCCTTTGCCACTAGTCGTGCCTTGTATTTATCTGGTTGTCCTTCTACAGAATGCTTTATTTTATAAAGCCATTTGCACTGAAGAGGCCGAACCTTATCAGGTAAGTCAACCAGATCCCATACGTCATTCTCATACATAGAGTCCATCTCGGATTGCATGGCTTCAAGCCATAGCTTATAGTCGGAACATGTCATGGCACCTTTATAGGTAGCGGGTTCGTTACTCTCTAGGAGTAAAACGTCATCACTCTCATTCTCCTCGACCATACCAATGTATCTGTCTGGAGGAATAGAGTGTCTACCCGACCTCCTAGGTTCCAAAGGAATATTAACCGCAGCCGATGATGAAGGAACATTTTCCTCCATTGGTTGCTCGGTTGTTGGTTCTTGAATCTCCGACAGATCGAAGGTTCCATTACTTGTCCTATTCTCGAGAAACTCTTTCTCTAAGAACGTCGCACTAGCCGCAACAAAAACTCGATGTTCGGTAGGCGAGTAAAAGTAATGACCAAACATCCCTTTTGGATAACCAATAAAGTATGTCTTGACCGATCGTGGGTCGAGCTTATCGTCAGGTCTCCATTTGACATAAGCCTCGCAGCCCCAAACCCGAATAAAGAACAAGTTAGGGACCGTTCCCTTCCATAATTCATATGGAGTCTTGTCTACAGCTTTAGACGGACTTCGGTTAAGTATTAGAGCAGCTGACAATAGAGCATATCCCCATAATTAGTCAGGCACAACCGTGTGACTCATCATGGATCGAACCATATCAAGCAATGTTCGATTTCTCCGTTCGGACACACCATTCAATTGTGGTGTTCCAGGTGGAGTTAACTGTAGTACTACACCACAGTCTTTAAGGTGTTGATCAAACTCATTCGAAAGATGTTCGCCACCACGATCTGAACGTAGTGCTTTAATCTTTCTATCCAGCTGGTTTTCAACCTTATTCTGGAACTCCTTGAACTTGTCAAAGGAGTCACTTTTATGCTTCATTAAGTAGACATAACCATATCTACTCAAATCGTCCATGAAAGTGATAAAATACCTATAGCCATCTCTAGCGTTGATTGACATAGGTCCACACACATCAGTATGTATGAGTCCTAATAGGTCAGCAGCGCGCATTCCAACACCTTTGAAGGAAATTCGAGTCATTTTGCCTATGAGACATGATTCACACGTGCCAAAAGATTCATAGTCAAATGGGGAGATAGTCCCATTATCAATGAGCTTTTTCATGCGTTTTTCATTTATGTGTCCCATACGGCAATGCCATAGATAGGTTTGATCTTTGTCACCAACCTTTGCTTTCTTATTACTCACATGCATTATATCTGTGGTTTGATCTAAAACATATATTCCATTCATGGAAACAGCTTTACCATAAATCATATCGTTTAAAGAGAAAATACAGCTATTATCCTTTATTACAAACGAAAATCCGTCCTTATCAAGTACGGAAACTGAAATAATGTTTTTCGACAAACTGGGTACATAGTAACAATTATTCAGCAATAACTCAAAACCACTAGGGAGTTGGATTACATATGTTCCCACTGAAACGGCAGCAACTCTAGCTCCATTCCCCACTCGCAGGTCCACATCACCCTTTGCGAGAGTTGTGATGCTTCTAAGGCCCTGCAAATGATTACACAGAAGAGAACCACAACCAGTATCTAGTACCCAAGTTCCGAAACTTGCATGGTTAATCTTAATCATATGAATAAAAGATTACGTACCAACAGGAGTGACGCGGCTTGATTTTACGTCTTCAGCATACACGGGACAGTTCCGCCTCCAATGCCCAGTCTTGTGGCAATGGTGGCACTCCATGTTTTCCTTGCTCTTTGTCTTGCCTTGTGAGCTACCGCTAGTCTCACCAGGCCCACTCTTGACCTTTCCTGGCTTTTTGAACTTCGGCTTCCCTACAGCTAGGTCAGCCTGAGCCTTGCCCTTACCTTTACCCTTGTTGCCAATCATGAGAACGTCCTGCTTCAAGCTCCCACTCAATTTCAGATCACTCTCGGTCTGTACGAGAAGTGAGTGGAGCTGATGAAGACTTTTCTTCATATCATTCATATAGTAATTTGCCCTGAAAAGGGCAAAACCCATCATGAAGTGAATGGAGCACACGATCAATAATGATCTTCTCATCGATTTTACAACCAAGAGCCTCCAGCTTCTCGACATTCTCGATCATAGCAAGAATGTGTGGGCTAACCGCTTGGCCCTTCTGGAGTTTCGCTTCAAAGAAGCGACAAGTATACTCATAGCTAACGATCCTCGGAGCTTTCGAGAACTCGTTAGAGAGAGTGGTGAAAATCTTGTTTGCACCCTGGGCTATGAATCGCCTCTGCAAATTGGATTCCATTGAAAAGATGAGTACGTTCTTTATCGCACCCGCCTCCATAACGAAATCACTATAAGCAAGTGATTCATTGACTCCTGCATTGGAGCCTGGGTTAGTCGGTAGTGGCTCAATCAAGTACTTGAGCTTACCGTCAGCAATGGCAGCATTCCGTAATGCCGCCTCCCAGTCCGCAAAGTTGGACCCATCATTCTTCAGTCGCGTGGACTGATTCATGTTGTCCATAAAGATCTTTAGCCAGGACTCGCGAGCGAGTGTAGCACTTGGCATTGGGTCATCAGTATGGCCAGCCATTTTGTTATTTAGCAGTTATATCTGTATATGTGACTGTGAAAAACAAAATAAAAATGATAAGTATTCATCGTTTTAAATTTGAGTCTAATGAAAAACTATTTAATGCGATGACTCGTGCATTTATACAATTGACCTCCCTCAAGAATTATATAAATGATCCCAAGACTCAATTTCTGTAAATTGATAAGCCAACCTCTTGGCTAATTCTACTTTTAGAATTCAATTCCTGGTCGATAAATTTCTGTAAATTCTATCTTTTAGTCCCATAATCACGAGATATTACTCGTACTAATAATGTTTAGAAAAATAGGTCAACAACCACTCACTACTTACCCAACGTAG
>JAIUZE010068806.1:0-47051 GCA_022085475.1 Heliosperma pusillum | reverse complement strand
AAAGTCACGAAATTGTACATACAATATGTAAGACATGCATGTGAGATCATATTAAAATTTCATGGCCAGAATCAACATGCAACTATTTTTAGTTAACTTTTAACTCATAAAATGCATGTTAACTCGGTTTAAACGCCAAAAATCAAAATAAATAGAAAATTAATCCCTAAAATCACGAAATTTGACCACAAACATTTTGAGGTCAGTAGGTATAAATGCACCAAAATATTTTGTCAGAATCGTATTTTAACTCAAAATCTTTGATTTATTAGTTATCTTATAACTTTAACAAAAATGTCCAAAATGAACATGCATGCTACAAGCTAGCTCTGATACCACATGAAAGTCCATAGACCTTAATTAGACTCCTCTAATTATTTACTAAATTACTTATTAATTTAGTTTATAATGATCTATGTAACATGCATGTAAATATAAAGACATTTATATAAAAGAAGAAAATTTCCTCACATTGATATGGAAATTATATGGGCACAACAAGAACTCCTTCTTGTTGTTCTTGAGCTATAAATATGGATGAACACAAGAAATCTCCAAACTAGAAGACCTCCTTCAAGTTGCACCAAGATGACACCAAATAATCTACCCTTATTATTAACTAGATAATAAGATAGATATTATACTACTAATATTATGACAATATTACTACACTAGTAATACTTAGGAAATATTAGTATATGAGAGTTTTAGTGAAAAGAAGGATTTTAGAAAGAAGTATAACAAATGCACAAAATCAAGTCCTCAAAAATGAACAACAAATTGATCATTTTAAAGGCCATTTTGGCCGGACCTTGTAGTCAAAAAATGACTCTTATTTTGTTTAATTTGTTCACATGCATTTGAGTGGAGTGTTGTAGAAAATATGATGATTGTTTTATACTTGTTATGTCACTTTCAAAAAGTAACTAAAGAGTAAAAATAAGAACAAAATCATCACCATGTAACTACTACCAAAACCGGTCATTATGGCCTAGTTTGGTCCATTTTGTTTTTTGATATTTGTCTCACAAATACTTATTGATATATGGGTAATTATTTGTATAATTAAGTGTTAATTGATCAATAACAATTATATGGACTCAATTAAATAAATAATATGTACTTAACATTTTAACGTAATATTTACCATTATATCAATATATAATGGGTTCCCCAAAAGCCTTAGTTAATTTATTTTACAACTCCTGTAAATATAATTAACTAATTACCTCTATCTCAAAACTCAAACTAATTTAGAATTAACGATTAATTACTAAGTTAAATTTATTTAATCGTATTCAAAATAAGATTATAAATTTAGTAGTCACTTATCGCATAAATTGAAAAATAAGCTTAATCGAATTTGAGTTCTTAACTCAATTCTAACAATTAACTCTCGTACATATCGAATATATGTAATGTACTAATTAACTGTATCGTATACAAATAATTAGTTACTATTTGGATTTCATCCTTTAGGTGTGACCGAAAGGGATCAGTTGATCACCGCCGTCAAACGACAATAACGTCAAACTCTAGTTAGCCAACCATTATTGATTTACGTTAATCAACTGACTAATCATATATATAGTCAATAAATATCCCAATTATATTCCATAATAAGATTTATTATGTGGCGCACTATTGTGGAGGACATCTACTCCAACAACTCCCACGTTGAGTGTAGATGATCTCGGTCGTCTTGGGGATAAGCTTTATCGTCGCTTCAACTCCCTTGTTCAGTGAAGGTTGTTGATCTTCACTCCGCAACAATGTAGGGTCACTCGTTCTTTCAAGAAGAAATAGGATCTCCAGGGCATAAAGCCTCTTGAACATCATTTCTTCCACGTTTGTCTCTTTGCACATGCAGGCCCGAAAAGTCAATGCCCTCGTCCCTTGTGAAGACACTTTACAAAGATCTTTCCGGATTATCACCCCAACGCCGCTTCAGCTAGGCTTCGACCACCTTGTTATCATTAGTCACAGACAAGTTAGTTCCGCAGGATGCGAAATCAGCATTTTTGCACAGCCCCCTAATGGTAAGAGGCCTTCTCAAATAGGTCAGCTAACCCTCACTCCAGGATGTCGAATCATCACTTCGACGCGGCCCCTTAATGTTGCGAGGCCTTCTTCTTTAGGTCTTTCGACCCTCATTGTCCACTCCACTTCAGAGAGGTAGACTCTCATCTCGGCCCCCAGACCACTTAGCAGCATAGTTATCCTGGTTGGATACGCGCATCAGCGTATCCTTCATTAAAGTCGTGGACTTCTCACAAGTCGACGCCCCTCGCTTCGGCGTTGGTATCACCCGCATTGCTGACATTCGAGGGCTCTCCTTGCCTTCATTTCCATCCACGGTCTTGACCACATACGAACCCATCAACAACATTGATCGGTCACTCGACTATACCACCACTGATGCTCTATGGAAGAATTGCATCGTGAGTACTAACTTGAAGTCATCTAGCGGGACGGTGGTGAAGTCGAGCTCTCCTGGACACTCACCAACTTGAACCGCGACCTTCTTAGCTACTCCTTTGATACATCTCGTCTTCCCAATAACAAGTTTCAAGTAACCCTTTCCTTGGCTCAAAACCAGCCCCGGTTGTTCAGCTTCTTCTTTCGACACAAAGTTGCTGGTGGCACCCGAGTCGATCATAGCCCGAGCTTGCCTCCCATTCACTGTCATCTCCACGTACATGAGTCCCGCGGACTTTCTTTCATGGGGTTCCTCTAGTCTCCCCATCGCACTGATCCTCTGTAGTGCGCCCAATATCTCCTGGTCCTCTTCATTACTCGAGTCTTCGTAATATTCTTGATGATAGTCGGCTAGCGCTCCATCAAGATGTTGTTGAACCCCCTTCGGCATGTCCTTTAGCATCGCATTGAACTCTACCTTGTTGGGACATTCCGCCATCTTGTGAGGGCCTTTATATATGAAACCACAAATGGCTTCTTCGTTGAAGACCTAGTTGAGTGTCCCACCTTAGAAGACGATCTTACGAGCGAGTTCACATTACTTGCCGATTGAACGTAACTTCCATGTGGTCTAAGCCGACTGCTCCCACCCTAAATCAAACTTCGTTTGTTGTTCTTACCATTTAGCTCATTTTGGGAGGCATCACATGACCCCGACGGTGTCCTACTTGGAGGCGACTACCGCTCCTCGTGGAAGTCAAGGAGTCGCTCAGCAGTAGATATGGCCGCAAACAAGGACCTTGGGTTTTGTCTCATGACCTCTTGTTGGGCCCACCTCTTCAATCCGTTAATGAACTCGAACGTCTTGTCTGTCTCGGACATGTCCGAGATCTCAAGCATGCACGCGAGAGCTCCCTCACATAATCTCGAATGGAGTTGGTGTGCTTCACCTCCTTTAGCTTCTTCCGAGCAACGAACTCAATGTTCTAGGGGTAGAAGTGATCTTTCAATAGCTTCTTGAAGTCGACCCACGATGCCACAGTGATCGTGCCTGCTTCAATTTCCTATTGCCTGGCCCTCCACCACATCTTGGCATTGTCCATCAAGTACATGCTCGATGTATCGACCTTCAGCGCTTCGTCGAGCTCACTTACTCGGAATTATTGCTCTACATCGAAGATAAAGTTATCGGCGGCTTTGGAACCTCTCGCTCCATTGTAGGTACGAGGTTGGGGTGCTTTCACCTTGTGAAACCCTATAGATTTCTCGATGTTGGCCACCGCTTTCATCAGTGTGGCACAAGTGCTCTCAAGCTCCTCGATCTTTCTTTGGAGTTGCGATCTCTTCCTCATGTCCGTAGGGGATCGCATCACCAATCGCTTGGACTCGGGCCTCCATCTTGTCCATTTCCGACTCGAAGCTACCAACGGTGTCTTCCAACTTCTCGAGGCTCCCCCTATTCGTATCTCGATTCCCTCAAGCTTGGAAAGTTTCTTATCGAATGCTTCCTCCAACGCGTCAATGTGGTCTTCCATACTCGGTTTGCCCATTTTATCGATTAGGATGAACAAATACGGCATGCAGAAACCCCTACGAAGACCGGGCTCTGATACCAAATGTCACAGTACGGTACTTTTGCCGAACCGTGGTGCGCACCCTTGCTCTACTCTTAGGGAATAATGGAAGCAACGAAAGGACTCGTGCTAGTGTGGGATCGCCACTACAACTCTAATCAGGACTCGGGGTGTGCGTCGGGAATCCTAGTCACTATTATCAAGTTCCAGCACAAGAAAGCAATAAAAGTAAGCAATACAATCGTTGAAATCAAAAGACAAGCAATATCAAGCTTAAAGATGAGAAGTGGTTTTGAATGACTAGCACCACTCATAAAGGCTTATTTGATTGTTTCATTCTCATAGCAGTAAACATTACATGTGCAGCATAGCGATACGTTTTCTAAAAGCCTAAAAAATTATCTTAAACATAAAATTAAGCGACAAGATTCGACACGCATGAGGTAATCTAGGAGTATTAAATGAATATAAAATCGGCAATGAAAATACATAAAAGCTTAAAGAAAATATAAGAGGTCAAAGTGATAGGACGCGCGCGCAAATATGGAGGATTTGGCGGATCCTTACACTTGTCAAGGCGGTCGAACTCTGGCGGTGAGGCCAACGATGGGATGTATAATGGTGGTTGACTTTGTGGAAGGTTGGTAGTTTTGTAATACAATTATGTTTTTTTGTTGGTTTTTTTTTCTTTTTGTGTTTTTTTTGTATGTAGTACATTGTTGGGGAAATGAGACGGACAGAATTGTCAAAATTGTACTGAAATGAGTAAAATATGTACTGCGCAATCCACACCCATTGTTTAAAACATTGTATTTACCATTATTCAGCTATTGCATCTACCTTATTTTACCATTGGAATTATTTCATGTCATTATCATATAACTTTTATATTGGTTAGGGAAGATTAGGAATATCTTGTAAAAACGTAACCTTAGATTCATCATCTTGTAATAGCTATAAATATTGTACTTGTTGCTAATGAAATTATCAAGCAATAGATTCTTTACATGGTAAGGACCCTTGACAATCCACCTATATATTTTTCGATCTTACGTCACACAAAGAGACATCACAACTCACTCAAATTCGACGGTTGACCAACCATGTTGTCTTCCCAATTCGAGAACGTTAACTCGAACCCTCCCACCAGCTTACTTTTGTCAACTTCACCAATTATACCCAACTTAAGGATACAATCACCTTCCGACAGTTTCTATTTCATGTCTGTGCCATCATGAAAGACCTTGAACTTTTTGGCTATCTCGATGGTAGTCATCTTGCACTCGAAAAGACGTGCAAAAGTAAGCCCACACCACCCGCCAACCCCTTGCCACCACCACTACTAACCCAACTTATTCCACTCGGTATCGTATAGATCAACTAATCCTTGGTGCCCTTGCCAGAATCATAGCCAATCCCGGTTTTGCTTTAATCATGAATGATCTCACATTCCATGCCGCATGGGCCACCCTTAATAAAATCTTTTCCTACTCATCATTTGGTCACCGCCTTTAAAAGAAAGACAGACTTGACAACATCACTCACACTAATATGACATTAACCGAATACATAACCGCCATTAAAGCTTGCACGGAGGAGCTCGCTCAACTAGAACGACCAATGGACGAGGATGATATAACATCAAAATTCCTAAGCAGCCTCAAACAAAACAACAATAGATTCTTCATAGAAGTCATTCGTGCCCGTGACACATCCATATACTTTACGACATTTCATGAGAATATTATTCAACACGAATTACGTCTCAATTACTCTACACCTGTTCTTGAATTTACGATGGCTAACCATGCTCTTAATTATCGCCCCAAAAATCGCACCAACTACACTCCTCCGACACCCAAAGCCATCTCCCAACCCATCTCATCCGCCTCTCCAACCACCGACTACAAGAATCCCTATAAGGGTCATTGTCACTTTTGTGACAACGTCGGTCATGTTGCTTCTGATTGTTGCATTCTCAAGGCCATGTATTCGAGTATAATGTTTCCCACTAGTCAACTAAGACAACCTCATCCCAAAGCCAACACGACCTCATAATCTACCCCTCATGTAATAACTCTTGAATCGTCGATTTTGGCGCTTCTCACCACATCAAGGACGACCTGAAAACCCTCTCCCTACACTTGGTTTATGAAGTAAGGATCCGACAACCTCACCATTGTTAATGGTACTTCCATGTGTATTACCCACACAGGTTCCTTCACGTTAAATTCTCCCTCTTCCTTTTTATTTTCATAACTTTAATTGTTTTTCCACATAATTATCACAAATTATTTTGTCTCTGAGTTTTGTATCGATAAAAATACTACAACTATTTTCTTACCAGACTCCTTTATTAAGACAATTTCGACAGGAAAGGTTCTTATCATCGACCTTCTCACTTATGGCATGTACGTTTGGACCCTATGTAATACTCTGCCACGCCCGCAACCTTTAAGAAAGGCCTTTCGAGTGTGAGAAGATGTGCCCCGGTTTCCCGAGGTTAGGATGTACCATGACAATAATCCGAAGACAAAACTTATATTTACTTTAATTTAATAAAAGTCCAAATACAAAACTAGGTCGGTCAAATACAAAATAAAATATAACTCATCTATAATCTAATACAAAAGTCTCCTCACGTCCAATCCCAAAGTCAAGCTCAAGTCATCATCATTATCATCTCATCAATCGATACATGCTAGACAACTACTCGCCATTAGCCGGAAATATCGAATAGATCACGGTAGAATTACAAAGCACTAATTCCAAAAACACGGTCAGTCAACATATACATAATTAATAACAAGCGCATCGAAATACAATCATCACACCTATCCTGTGCTATCAAAGAGCGCACCCCGATGCCATCAGGAAGCACACCAACCGCCAATCGTGGTACCATCAATTAGCCCACCACCTTGTCCGGGGAAAGCTTTAGAAACCATGGGCCTACCGCAGCAGGTCACCTCCAGACCCAGGTCATAACCACATGCATTGTATCTTCCATGGTAAGACCACGAAGAGCGACCCACGGAGTCCATGGAGCTGGTTCCCACAACCGCTTCATATAAATAATCACTCCAACACCATCAATATCACAAACACAATCTGTAATACTCCGTATTTTCGTGTACCTGGTACTCGGTCTAGTTGAGAGCACTCGACCGAGTGGTGTTGTACCCAGCCGTGTAGGGGTCATTAAGCCGAGTAGTCGAGTCTGTCGCTCAGACAACCTTCTGCTTAGGTGTCACTCGGCCGAGTATAGTGAGTACTCGACCGAGTGCATTGTACTCAGTCGAGTGACTTTTGTACTCGACCGAGTGCATTAGTCTCATGGGTTTTTCGAGCAATTTTGGATTAAGATGATTAAGGGTTATAAATAAATTCGCCAATTAATCTTTCATCCTAAATCCCTAAAAGCTTTCTTAAACTCTCTCTAAACCTCTTTTAATCATCCTAATTATTCACTAAGGCTTGAGATCTTTATTAGGGTTTGTCGGAATCATCTTTTGCATCAACCTTGTCGTAAGTGTGTCAACCTCTATGTTAATTGTATTGTGGGATAAGTTTATGGGAACCCTAATCTGAATGAGGGTTGAGAATTAATTATAATAGATTATTGATTTAGATTAATTGTATGATGTTTAGGAGGGGAATTCATAAAAGAAGGATTCTTGTCTAGCTTTCTTGCTATTGTTGCAGAATTGCTTACATGTATGGTTTCTCTACTCGGTACTGTATATGTTAATCATTGTGATAACATTGTTGTTATGATTGTTGTTTTTGATGATGGTTACTATTGTGATGATGGTGGAGTTTGGAGTTTCGAGTTTGGAGTGGTTACTATTTTGGAAACGAACCACACCCCGAGTTCGCCTCTCAAAGTTCTCCCACTGCGAGGGGATGTGCACGTTAATGTTCCCGGAATTTTGTTGCGGTGAGATGGAATTTTGATGTCAAGTGCTGCATTATGGAATCAATAGGTGGTTTGCAGATCAAGGTGGATGATTACTTTTGTTTTCTTGTACATTGATCGGCCTATATTGTTAATGACCCCGTATTTTTTTCTAAAACTGTAGTGATCCATTGGGGAATGGTGAGCAGGTGGCCAGCAGGTAATTCGTTGAGCTCGCATTAGGGGACTTGATAGGATCACCGCTGTCGAGTCATAGCTTCCGCAGTCTTCTAGTTATCTTAGACATTCACCTTATTTTAGTATTTATTAGATTAGATTCTTTTTGAGACGGTGTGTCATCTGGAATTTTGGAACAATGTAAGTTTATTTAAACTATTGATTCAATAAGTATTGTTCTTTAATGGTCAATTTGATATGTACTGCCTCAGGCAACCGAGATGGTAGCATCCTTATGTACCAAGGAGGTCTTGTAAGGCTCTTTGATAGATGAGGGTGTTTCAAAGTGGTATCAGAGCGACGATTTTAGAACCTAAAACAAATGAACCCAATGAACCTAGGAGTGTCTAATAAAATGAACCCGGTTAGGAGTTGTAAGGGGCTACTGTACGGACTTGGGAGACGTCCTAAAATCGCAACTTTGCCCCTATAGCTTTTAGACGATAACAACGGGAAGTGTCGGGACGTATATGTGTGTATGATGTGATTACTATGTTGATTGGGGAATTTGATATGGAGTGGTGATGAGATATGAGTATGGAATGTGATGAATTTGATATGAAGTGGTGATGAAATCTGGGTACGTCATGTGGTATTTATAAATGAAAGAATTGCATGATGAACATGAAAAATATGCGTTTATGATGACATGAAAATGTTATGTGGAATAATTGACATGAATGACGTATGTGCATATTGCAACGGAATGTTGAGAAATGAGGAGAATGACATGTTTGTATGTTTTTTAGTTAATTGATATTGATATGTTGAGATGATGAGAACATGTAAATGGCTGTGAATTATGGTTTTTCATGTGATGTGAGGTATGTTGATAAGTGGTAATTTGTTTGGTAACAAAAATCTGAATTTGTATGAAATTCGATTTTGAAATGTCGGTCTTTAAAGTCGTAACTTGATTTCTGTTACGGTTGTAACGATAAGTCATGAGCCTAAATCGACTTAGAATTGAGGGAGATATGCCCGTTTTACAAAAACTGGTCATTTCTGAGAAATCTGTGGCCCTTGACCGAGTGCATTTGGGCACTCGACCGAGTGTAGGGTACTCGACCGAGTGCAGGGTACTCAATTGAGTGCATTTTGAACTCGACCGAGTGTCTGAAACGTTTTACTTCTGAATGCTTATAGGAGCGTGTACTTGACCGAGTACAGGGTGTACGCGACCGAGTGCGTCGTACTCGGCCGAGTAGAGTGTGTACTCGACCGAGTATCTTGTATTCGACCGAGTGTGTTGCACTCGACCGAGTGGCTTCGCCACAACGAGTGAATTGTGAAATTGTTATGTCAATGTATTGTTGTGTTAAGTTATATACTAAGTTATTGTCCCATATTTTGAATATGTGGAGTGAGTTTGACGGATTCTATAAGTGAATATTGTTCCCCCATGATTGTATTGTTTTTTGAGAATGTGTGTGGTTATATATGTGAGAGAGAGAGAGAATCAATTTTTGTGATATGAGATGTGTAATAATGTTGTGTGTTGAGCAATATATAGAGGCTTGTGTGTTTATATGATCAAATGATAATGTGAGAATGGTAATGTATGTATTGACGAATGAGAAGAGAGATATGAATGGTTATAAATAGGAATATGAGTAATATATAGAGGGGAATATGAATGTATAAGTTGATTAGGTATATATGCAAGGAGGATCGATAGTGAGGAATGTAATGATGATGGTACCTAAAGTGATTAGTTCGTTTTATGTGTGAATGAAACTTGGATGTAATTGTTCTGCTAGACATTCAAGTTACTAAGGTAAGATTGTGGCGATGGAATCTTTGGGAAGTATGATATGAGGGAAGCATGGTTTTGAGGTATGCTAAGGATAGATGATAATAATATATGATGAGTTTCGTTGATTGTATGAGCTTATTAGTAACAAATAAAGGAAAATAGTGTGATAAAGAAATTATTATGGCGTATGATTAGAATATTGTGGCGACGCGTTATTGAGTTTGGGACCTTGAGGTACTAGGGAGGTAGTCGCATTTTTGGAAGGCTAGATAGTGAGAGCGAATCTTTGGGATAATGAGTGATTGTGGTGTGTGCGAATTGGAAGAGATATAAATAGCGAAGTGGTAAAGCAAAGATTAGTAGAGGCAAGAGAAAAGTGTAAATAGAAAGATATTTATGAATTGATGAAGTGATTGGTATTGGGAATTATGAATTGGAAAGAGATAAGTAGAAGAGGAATATTTGGAGGATCATTCTTTGGGGGTAAATATTAGAGATGCAAAGGACATAGTTCGATAAGAAATAGGAAGGGAAAGTGATAGTAGTTTCGAATGAGAATATGAGTGATTTTGTGATAAAAGAATATGGTATATTTTGGTCAATAATCGTTTGTGGGCAATTGGTGGTTAGTAATCGAAGATAATGTTGTGAAAACTTGGTGGAATCATTTACGGCGTTGGAAGTACTCTAGGTAGTGGCTTGTGTGAGATGTATTGCTATTTGATGGCGTATTGATAGAATATCGTTATTATAGAATTTAACGGTCGGAAGTGTTGGGTTGATGTAATGGGGAGACAAGCGATTTAAATGAGAAATTATGAATGAATATCCAGATATAGTTGTTAGTCGTTAAAGGAATCTTTCATGAGGATGTAGGACTAAAGAAAGAATGAGAGTTATTAAGTCTCAAAAGGGAATGTGAGAGCTTAATATGATTATATTTGGTTGCTATCTTGAGATATTGGTGTTATTACCTTGTGGGTCGTTTTGCGGGGAGAGTTGTGTTGATGAAGGAAGGATAGTCGTGGTTTAAGGGTTGAAAAAGTTATGAGGACACTATAGTATTATTTGGATAATTGATATAGCTGAGTGAATAGGTGGTTTTAAGGGTAATGTTTTTGGAGTTTGTCTTCAAGTTAGGAAGAAGAATGATGAGATATAATTGTATGGGATATATGGGGGTCTAGCTTCCTTGTTAAGTTTATTTTGGTTAATAATTGTTTGTTACTCGTGTGCTTAGTCGGTAATCTAAGATGTGGTATTAGTAACATGTGTCTGTCGAATTAGGACATCTTTAGCATGGTTGGTATAGTCTCTTGCTTTGTGTAATAGCGTCATTCGTATATTGGTCTGTTATGACGGTTATGTGGTTATGGGAGTCTCTAAGTAAGTTAGATTATCGAGTTTTTAGAGCTTGCGGTATTTATGTGTTGGGCATATGTATAGATGTCGTATTTTTATTGTTATTGTTTCGTAGCTGTTGTCTTGTGGGTTGAAGCGTAGAGTCTAATCGGTGGAAATTTATTAGTCGTTATTGTTGGGTTCCTTGTTCTTTAGATTTTTGCTCGGGAGGCTTGATTGTTAGGGTATTTTCGCATGTGGATTGGAATGTTCTGACTTTGTGGATATGAGAAGTCGCGAGATTTGAGTATGGTGTGGTAGAGGTTGTAAATGGTTCATTACCATTTTGAGGATGTTATAGAGATATACTTTTAGAGTGTATCATGTTCGAGTGGATTCTAGGTGAGGCGAGAAATGAATGGTGTTTGGAATTGTGGTTTATTTGGTGGTGTGGTGTTAGGGTGTTAATTGATTTTCAGTGAAACGGAATGATTACGGTAAAGGAAATAGGTTAAAGTTTAATGATGAATTGAGTTAGAGGGCATAGCACCGTTTTGAGAAGAGCAGATTGCCCTATAGCAGTTAGCTTGATTTTCTGGATATTTAGAAAGAATGGTGATTGGTTGTTGAGTTATGTGAATTATGATTAGTTATGCTATTGAGGTATTATTAAAGGCATTGATGTTGAGTTGTGGTGTTAGTTATATGGTGATGATCAACTGTAGTTACGTGAAGGTATAGAACTATTGGTATAGGAGCATGAGTGATAGTAATAATGTTAATGGTTGGAGTGTGGGCCAACTTCGAGGACGAAGTTCATTTTAAAGGAGGTAGAATTGTAATATCGCATATTGATAGCATAGGGGATGGCGACAAGTTCGAATTTATTTATGTTGGGTATGATGGCGACGAGTTGCTTGTGGTAGTACGTTTATTATTGTTATCGATTGTTATGAGGGAAATTGATAGGTGTACTATGTGTAATATGTGATGTTGTGGATGTTTGGTGTAGTGCAAGGAAGAGTGTGGGTAAGTGTTGGTAAAAGAGTTGGGATACTGTTGTGGGCTGTTTAGTGATATTGTTGGGATGTTGAGATTTTGGTAATACCGTTTGACGCTGTTAGTTTTGGATATCTTGTGAAGGAATGTTAGTTGGTAAGGGTCGATGTATGTATTGTTGGAAACTTGGGTCATGATGTCATAACGGATTGTGACGGTTTTGGAAGTTACCCTTAGTATATGATGGTGCTAGTATTAGCTTGACTAGGTGTGAAGTTCTTTTTTAAGGAGGGAAAAATGTAATAGTTCGTATAACTGTGGTAATACTTTTGCCTTATTATTGGACTTAGCGGGTTCAACGAAGAGTTTGTGTTGGTTTTGTCCCGAGTTGATATGTGATTGGTATATTCCTTGTGTCGTTGTTGTTGCGATTGTTGAGTTGTGAACTTCGAGGTCGAAGTTCGTTCTTAAGGAGGGAAGACTGTAATACTCCGTATTTTTGTGTACCTGGTACTCCGTCGAGTTGAGAGCACTCGACCGAGTGGTGTTGTACTCGGCCGAGTATGGGACATTCGACCGAGTAGTCGAGTCTGTAACTTAGACAACCTTCAACCTAGGTGGCACTCGGTCGAGTATGGTGAGTACTTGATCGAGTGCAGTGTACTCGGTCGAGTGACTTCTATACTCAACCGAGTACATCGGTTTGATGGGTTTTTCTAGCGGTTTTGGATTAAGATGATTAAGGATTATAAATAATTTTGTAAGTTAATCTTTCATTCTAAAGCCCTAAAGGCTTTCTTAAACTCTCTCTAAACCTCTATTAATCATTCTAATTCATCACTAAGTCTTGGGATCTTTCTTAGGGTTCTCGGAATCATCTTTTGCATCAACCTTGTCGTAAGTGTCTCAACCTCTATGTTAATTGTATTGTGGGATAAGTTTATGGGAACCCTAATTTGAATTAGGGTTGAGAATTAATTATAATAGGTTATTGATTTAGATTAATTGTATGATTGTTAGGAGGGTAATTCATAAAAGAAGGATTCTTGTCGTATTTGCTTGCTATTGCTGCAGAATTGCTTACATGTAGGGTTTCCCTACTCAGTACTGTATATGTTAATCAATGTGATGAGACTGTTGTTGTTGATAATGGTTACTATTGTGATGACGATATTTCATTGAACACCTAGCCTACATTAACAATAATCATACAATAACTACTAATTCTACTAACACCAATCTAATAACCAATTTAATATAACCGACTCTAATCGACACCTAACAAGATCTTGGCAACTACTAAGGAAATCCAAAATCTGGAAAATCAAGGGAAAAAAGAGAGATGACAAGCTCACCCAAAGAATCAAGAAAGAGAGAGAAAAGATCCAATCGAAAAAAATACTCATCACCATGATCAAAAGGTGAAGATCACAAATAAAATAAATAAAGTGATTGGTTAATATTCGAAAGAGTTTTTGACAGTGATAAAATGAAGAGATATAAGGTGGAAATGATATAATAAAGGATAATACTCATATCCCTTACACAAGACATAAACTGATTTGCGGAAATAACTGAAACCGACATCAACTCGATTGAGTAAGACATACTCGACCGAAGTAAGAATACTCGACCGAGGTTAGGATACTCGGTCGAGAGGGTAGATGCTGAGTCACCACAACCATGACTCAAGACACCTGACAACTCAGTCGAGTCACCAACAACTCGACCCCCTAACTCGGTCGAGTCACCTCTACACTCGACCGAGCAAACTACATATTCGGTCGAGTGTTTACTCAATTCGGTCGAGTGTTTGCTCCACTCAGCCAAGTCACCACTAAACTTGGTCGAGTAACAAGCTTACTCGACCCTAGCCTAACACCACAAACACAAAGCTCTAAAGACAACACGAATACTACCTACGTAAGGTTAATGGAAGACTCGAGTATTACGCCCCACCATCCCCTCAATCTCACGTTGGAGTTCCCGAAGCCTCTTTGAACCACCACCTTGTTCATCCCTCTGTTAAAGTTTAAAAGTTTTTATTATAAATTTAATTTACGTATTTCTATTAAAAATGTATTTCTTACCTTATTAATAAATGTCACAAACATTTTTTCGGTTAATCTACTTTGAGATCTACTGCACCCCTTTATATTGTTTTTTTTCGATGTTTGAACATCACCCGTTTTTTCTCGTCAATAATTAAAATACTGCATTGTATTTGTTGTTACTCACTATATTTGGCTTTATCCGCTTAAACATAAATCTTATACACAACTTAATTTTCATAAATTTTAAGTTTATAATTGAAAAATATTTTCAACGTCTTATTCGTCAGTTTTATTTCGACAATGGCGGTGAATATATTAAAATGACATCACAACTAAATGTGGATAAGGGAAAATGTCATCCACGAGGGGTTTTATTTTCCAAAGAGTCGCAACCAAGTTTTTGAAACTTGAAAACCATTAAGAAAAAAAGATTCGTGCGAGGGTTAAAGAAAAAAAAAAGTGAAAGCCACACTTCTTTAATAATATGAGTAAAGTTTACATATTTTTTTAAAATAATATTTAAAATATTTACGATATATATATTGTAAATGAGATGATAATAAATGAAATACATTTGGCGAACTATGAAAGTTGTGGTGTCTGATAAGATATTATAACACACCGGGATAATAAATTAGATCCAACATATCTCTTGAATAATCCCCTAAAGCTAGGCCAATTTCTTCTTAAGAGTGTTTTGGCGGATAAATTTATAATTTTCCTCTTTACAAATTTTTTTTTATCATTTTATGAAAGATATTTTCGTGACAAAACTAAAGATGTTAATTTTATCTTTCGAAATTTTATACATTTTATATATAAGAGGTCAAAATTTTGAAAGTTTGACCTTTAAAAGGTAAATGGGTACATTAGATTAAATATGAAGGACTATTATATAACTTCAAATTTGGGTGAATTTGAAAATTTTTGTTTGGTTGCATTGTGAACAAGCTAAAATGACATGCCAAACAAAGCTCATCTAGCCAAATTTAACATCTCACTCTCTTTTCTACAGTTCTTTGGCCTTTAAATCACTTTTTTTGTCGCCCCAAAACCCTTTATTCGGTTAACCTTAAACGAACAAAGATAGTACTATATTACTGTCACATTAGTCTTTCTAATAACTCCCTAAGGATAAATCCTAATAATTAGATCATCCCAAATTGACGGGTTAGGCCCTGTTCCATTTTTTAGACTAAAATTGGTTGAAATGAACTGAAAGGACCTATACATGCTATACTGAACTGATTTAACTTATAAATAATAAAATATTTAATTACAATAATATTAATAAAAATGATAAAACATATAATTCTAATAAAAATAATAATAATAAATATAAGTATGTAATAATATAGTTATAATACGATTATTATTATTTTTGGCGAAATGTAAAATATATAGATTAGCAAAATGATAATACGATTATTATTATTTTTGGCGAAATGTAAAATATATTGATTAGCAAAATGACAGAATAATGTCTTGGTACACAAACTCCTGTATTAGCCATCCTCGCAATCTAATGCATACATCATCATTCTAACATTGACAACATACTAGCATAACAACGAGTTATGGTGCTCTCCATTTCCTTTAGGAAATGAGAGGTAAGTTTCTTTCGATGTAATTCGGGATAGATCAGATAGTTGTAAATACACTTGAATAGATAAAGATAAGTGAATGAAGAGAGATATATAATATAATATAAATGTATTAGAAATGAAATGAAGATGAAGAAATGAAGAGGATCCAAACTACGTAACAACTTACTAATAACCCAACTTTTCAAGCAAATGTCTGTCATTGTCGTGCACTGGCTCTTTTATCCTAGTTTTTATTTTGCTCAACACATCTATTTGATATGTTTTTGAACACTATTAAGTTGCAATTTCTACTTAATAGTGTTTTTGAACACTATTAAGCAATATTCATAATAATATAAAATAAATTAAAAATAATAATATTAAAATAAATATATTAAGTAGAATAGTTAAAATATAATATAACATAAATAATAATAAGAATAAGAATATAAGAATAAGAATAGATAAAATATACGAATATATCAATTTAATATTAATATTATATTATTATAATGATATAATAATATAATGGTATAATAAATATATAAAAATATAATAATAATAAATAACCAAATAATATGAATATAAATATAAATATAACTATAATAATAACATCATAATAATGTTATTAATAAGGAAGTAAATTTGATCCTAGATTATAGAGATGAGAGAGAAAGCTGGAGAGAGAAAGCTCCTTCTTTGGATTCCTAGGGTTTTGTGCAAAGGACAAAAATATGATCTAACTCTCATACTCTTTTTTCAATAAAAATAATTAGTAAATAATAGACAAGATTTATTACTCTCAAATAATATTGTAGTAATCTTTTAGTAATTAAAATGGATGTTAACAAAATATTGAATGAGGCACGATTACAGGTTTCGACTACTATTCAGGAAATTACCAATGAATATGAATCTGCTGAGAACCGGGAAGCTGGATGGCAAATTGTGGGCTCCAGAAAGAAGAAGAATGGTAATGGTAGTGCCGAGGAGGGGAAATTACCACAAATTGCTGAACACGTGGATGAATCATGTCCCATTAAAGGTAATATACTCAAGCTTTCGATAGATGATGTTAAAGATGAAATTAACTTTTGGAATACTTCTGTATATGGCTATGTTATGGGGGCAAATCCGCCTAGTATGGTTATGGAGGGTTATCTAAGGAGAGAGCTGAAAAATTATAGTATATCAAAGATAGCTTTTCTACCAAATGGATTGTTTATGATCCGATTTGAGACGGGTGAACATCAAAATTTGATTCTGGAAAGGGGTATAATAAATAACCAAATAATATGAATATAAATATAAATGTAACTATAATAATAACATCATAATAATATTATTAATATCAATATCTATCTATATTATTAAATGAAGCTTTTTTCGAGCGATTACAGAGTCTCCAACTTTTCGAAAACACTTCAGCATTCCAAATTATACAAACTACCCGTATAAATATATTCATGTATTTCCATTGTACGCAAAATTAGCATATAAAAAATTAGATGTATCCTACAACCTATAAAATACGGAATGTGACATACAACTATTCAATATTTCCATGTTTTCACAAAAATGGTGATGCACTACAACACCTAATAATATAATTAAATCTGAAGATTATAAAATTCTACCATAAAAGTTAGATTGGATAAAATTAATGTACAGAATCCTAAACAAACACTATTACGTTAATATGTTTATATATATACATGTATTTTCATTCAAAAATTAATAATCACCACTTCACGTTATATTGTTTTTATTTATGTTTCTTACTATTGTTGTGTTTATTTATTTGAATCTTGCGGTTTATATTGTGTTTAAATCTTTTGTTTTTGCTTTGAATCACTAATGATTTTCTGACAAGTCTTATCTATTTTATGTGTAGGTTAACATATATTACTCTGTATGAGTTTGATGGAAATACAACAATCAATAAATTATTCGGTAAGGTCGCTTTTGAATTTTAAACATAAAGTAGCATAAATGTTTCATTTTCGGGATTATTGTGCACAAATGTATGTAGATAACTTTATTTTCTATGGAATTTCAATACATCTCAACTAACTTGGATTTAAGTTTGCATTAGTTTGTTGATTTTTTTTCAGTAGTTAATTGAATATCACCTTTTTTGTAACTACTTCAATTCAGAATTTTTTTTAGTATCATTAGTGTCTCTCATATGAAAATCCGTACAATATTACATTGACGACTTGATCGACATCATGCAGATTAACGAAATTGTTGTTTTTTTGTTTTGACAAGAGTCCTTACCCAAAAAAAGAATTTGCACTTTCTACGACTAATAACTACTCCGTATTACTCTATATCAATATATAGTTCCTACTCCTCGCTTATAAGGCTATAACAACATTATTTCTGAGCCTGGTGTTATAGAAAGTCAAGCTTCATGAAACACTCTCGAACAATATTAGAATCAAACTTTTATGAAGTACTAATATATTTTTATTTTCAAATATTTAATTTGAATATGAGATAAAGTATAAAATATATTGTTAAAAAGAAAAAGATGTACGGTTTATTAAAAGTAAAGATTAGAGATATGGAGGTTTTTGCACATAGGACTTTTATCTTCCTTTGGGGCTATTCGTCTTAACTATTACGTATGATAGACTATTAGTAGTAGTATACTCTTATATGATAAGTATACAAAAGTCCAAATTTACTCCATATACATAGATAGATGGGGTTCTTCATGCTTATATATTAACCTGTTTTATTTATTATTCTATGTTCAGCAGTTAACACATACTCCACTATATATTAGAACATGAAAGGATTATGAACTTCTTTTACGATAAGACCGTATAATCAATTATTCAAAGGGAAAATGTTATTAATACCCTCTCTTTAATCATGTTTAACATAATGGCTGTCATGAGAAGTTGGACCATAGAAACCTAAGTATTATTCCCTCATTTCTTCAATATTTGTTTACCATTCTTTTTTCGAGGGATATTTTTTTTAAAAGGTAAACAAATAATATAGACAGAGGGAGTACTAAACTCAAACACTATGTATGTTAAAGATTTTTTTTGTTACATTGATGAAACTCTTACAATTATTTCAAATCAACGAAATTTATACACTTTAGTAACAACCGCGAGATAGCTTAGAATTTGAATTGACATATGATTATAACGACACGTGTTTCTACTTCCATAAGATATACAATGAAACTTTCGTAGTATAAAATAGAGTATTACTCTAAATTAGAAGTCTACACACATATAGAAAATAGTAACAATGATTTACCTCAATTGGGGTATCAAACTTATCACGACTAGGGATACTCTACCAAAGAATGTGTTCTGAGAAGTGGAAATAGAGTCAAAGTAAAGTTCTACTTCAATTGCCATTTTCAAACGTTGTTTATCATTATTTTGTGACTAACAAATGGTTCAACTTATAAAATATATAGTTACTTTTTCAATTGATGAAAAGTCATTGTTCACATGTATTCCTCAGTATCGTTGTGTACTTTAGAACTTGAAAATATTAAAATATTTATGGGAGCATAATATTTTAGGAACATCAGATCGAGTTCGTACGAGACCCTAACGATGTCACCTCCCCTAAATTACCTAGAACATAATATAAATGGGATAAACATTAAAATTAGTTGATCAAGACGTTATCAGTCCATCACAGCCACTTTATCATTTACTTATATTATATATACACTATAGAGCACTACAAATAGGCTCGTGCATCGCACGGGCATTAAATCTAGTATATATATATATAAGAGGCTTTTTTCAAGGCACGTGAGTGACTCCACCTTTATAGAAACTCTTAAAATAAAAATTAAATTCATACATATACTTTCCAAATTATGGTTGAACTCTTAGATTTTGATTATATTTTTTATATTAATTATTTTCCTTATAATATTATCAACTTTTCAACATTAAATTCATACATATACTTTTCAAGTTAGAGTTGAACTCTTAGATTTTGATTATATTTTTTAAATTAATTATTTTCCTAATAATATTATCAACTTTTCAGCTTTTTAGAAACTCTTTAAAAAAAACTAAATTCATAAATATTATTTGTTCCACATTGAAAAATAATGTAGATGTGATATATATATTACATATAAATAGCAGAATTGTCCATCGAAAAAATAATAAAGTGGGTAATCCTATGATTATAAATAGGAGTCATCCTTAAACCTTAAGTATTAACCCAAAAATTTTGAATCTCTTAAATATTGTCTTAGAAATCTCTTAAAAGTTTTTAGATGTGGTGAATATACTATGTATAATTAGTAAAATTGTCCCACATCATAAAATTAACATAAGGTGGGTGATCCTATGATTAAATATAGGAATCATTTTTGCACCTTATATAACAAATTAAAATCTTTTAAGTCTATTAAGTATTATTGTCTTAGACATCTCTTAAAAGTTTGTCTATTATTATCTTCACAATTGTTAAATTTACATAATCAAGATTTAATTTTAAAAGGTATTATTAAAAAAATTGAAGTATTGTAAAAAAAATTATGAAGATAATATAATTAGATTTGCGGTGAAAAAAACCTTGCAAAGTATAGAAACTCATATTATTTGCACATACTTGGTGTAATTCTTACGTTATGGTTGAACTCTTAGATTTTGATTATATTTTTTAAATTAATTATTTTCCTTATAATATTATCAACTTTTCAACATTAAATTCATACATATACTTTCCAAGTTAGAGTTGAACTCTTAAATTTTGATTATATTTTTTAAATTAATTATTTTCGTAATAATATTATCAACTTTTTAGCTTTTTAGAAACTCTTTAAATAAAAACTAAATTCATAAATATTATTTGTCCCACATTGAAAAATAATGTAGATGTGATAAATATGTTACATATAAATAGCAGAATTGTCCATCGAAAAAATAATAAAGTGGATAATCCTATGATTATAAATAGGAGTCATCCTTAAACCTTAAGTATTAACCCAAAAATTTTGAATCTCTTAAATATTGTCTTAGAAATCTCTTAAAAGTTTTTAGATGTGCTGAATATACTATGTATAAATAGTAAAATTGTCCCACATCATAAAATTAACATAAGGTGGATGATCCTATGATTAAATATAGGAATCATTTTTGCACCTTATATAACAAATTAAAATCTTTTAAGTCTATTAAGTATTGTCTTAGACATCTCTTAAAAGTTTGTCTATTATTATCTTCACAATTGTTAAATTTACATAATAAAGATTTAATTTTAAAAGGTATTATTAAAAAAATTGAAGTATTGAAAAAAAAAATTATGAAGATAATATAATTAGATTTGCGGTGAAAAAAACCTTGCAAAGTATAGAAACTCATATTATTTGCACATACTTGGTGTAATTCTTACGTTATGGTTGAACTCTTAGATTTTGATTATATTTTTTAAATTAATTATTTTCCTTATAATATTATCAACTTTTCAACATTAAATTCATACATATACTTTCCAAGTTAGAGTTGAACTCTTAAATTTTGATTATATTTTTTAAATTAATTATTTTCGTAATAATATTATCAACTTTTCAGCTTTTTAGAAACTCTTTAAATAAAAACTAAATTCATAAATATTATTTGTCCCACATTGAAAAATAATGTAGATGTGATAAATATGTTACATATAAATAGCAGAATTGTCCATCGAAAAAATAATAAAGTGGGTAATCCTATGATTATAAATAGGAGTCATCCTTAAACCTTAAGTATTAACCCAAAAATTTTGAATCTCTTAAATATTATACTATGTATAAATAGTAAAATTGTCCAAATCATAAAATTATCATAAGGTGGGTGATCCTATGATTAAGATTAAATATAGGAATCATTATTGTACCTTATATAACAAATTAAAATCTTTTAAGTCTGTTAAGTATTGTCTTAGACATCTCTTAAAAGTTTATCTATTATTATCTTCACAATTGTTAAATTTACATAATCAAAATATAATTTTAAAAGGTATTATTAAAAAAATTGAAGTATTGTAAAAAAAATTATGAAGATAATATAATTAGATTCGCGGAGGAAAAAACCTTGCAACGTATAGAAACTCATATTATTTGCACATACTTTGTGTAATTCTTAGTATATTATTTGTTCCACATTGAAAAAATATGTAGGTGTGATGAATATATTACCTATAAATAGTAGAATTGTCCGAAAATTATCATAAGGTTGGTGATCTTATGATTACCAATATGAATCATATTGGGAAATAAAGTTTCAACCTAAAATCTTTTGAGCCTCTTATATATTGTCTTACGGAGCTCTTACAAGTTTGTATTATAATCTTCACTATAGTGAAATTTATATCATTAAAAATTAATTTAGAAAAGTATCTTAAATAATAATTTTGATGGTAAACTATTTATTGGTTACTTGTCACATATTGAAAAACAATATATGTATGGTGACTGGTGAATATATACTACGTATAAATAGTAAAATTGTACCACATTGAAAAATTATCTTAAGTATTGGTTTAATGAACCTTTAAAATTTTGTATTATTAACTGCACAATAGTGAAATTTACATCATCAAACTTAATTTAGAAAATTTAGGAAAGTATTATATAAGTAATAATTTTGATGGTGTACTACTTATTAATAAGTTATTTGTCCCACATTGAAACATAATACAAGTGTGGTAAATATATTACGTATAAATAGTATAATTGTCCCACATCAGAAAATTATCATAAGCTGGGGTAATTATATACTTATAAATAAGAGTCATCCTTGGAACTTAGATATCAAATCAATATTTTTTGAATCTCTTAAATATTGTCTTAATTAATAAAGAGCTCTTAAAAGTTTGTAACCACCTTAGTGAAAGTTACATCATCAAAAATTAATTTAGGAAAATATCATTAAAAAATAAATTGAAAAATCTTTTATTTATCTCAATATACATTTCCTATATTATATTCAAGTGGTGCTTATAATTTTTATATAAAATTTTTTACATTCATTTCACAAAAAAATATTGTGAAAATGAGTCATCCTTCAACTCAGATATTCACCCAAAGTCTTTTGAATCTCTCAAGTATTATCTTACAGAGATCTTAAATGTTTGTATTATTATCTCCACCTTAATTAGATTCGTGGTAAAAAAAAAATGCTATCATTACAGTATAGAATTTCATATTATTTGCATATACTTTGTGTAATTCATAGTATGTTAAATATATCTCACATTGAAAAATAATGTATGTGTGGTGAATATATACTAATATCTGTAAATAGTAGAATTGCCTCATATCGAACAATTAGCATAAGGTGAGGTGATCAACCCAAAATCTTTTTAGTTGCTTGAAACATTGTCTTAGAGAGCTTGATTCTTAGGTACTTTGGATCATTTTTCGAGTCATAATATAGATCAAATATAACTTGAGTCCCGACAAGGTTGGTAACATATGTTTAAAATAGAAGTTGAATCAATATATCAAAATTATTTTTTTCAAAAATTTTGAGTATATTTTATTATAGTCTTAAAACTTCAAAAGTTCATTTTTATAAGTTAACTGTCATAGAAAAATTACGAAAATGACAATAACGTAGACCCGTGCATCGCACGGGCATGAAATCTAGTTATCACAACAACAACAACAACAACAACAACAACAACAACAACAACAACAACAACAACAATAATATAAATAATATAAATATAATAATAAGATAATGATATAATGATATAATGATATAATGCTATAATATTACAATAATATTATAAATAAATAATTTCGGTATAAATATAATTATAATAGTAGTATTAAACATAATAATAATAATAATAATAATAATAATAATAATAATAATAATAATAATAATAATAATAATATTACAATAATATTACAAGAGGGGATCTACCTTCTGTTCTTGCTGTTGCTCAATGTTTGGATACTTTTGAAGGCTATTCTGGATTGCAGGCTAACCCCCAGAAAACTAATATCTATTTTGGAGGGGTTTCCTCTTCTGTGAAGGCCTTGATCCTCTCTGCCTCTGGATTTTCTGAAGGCCATCTTCCTTTTCGTTACCTTGGCATGCCTTTGTTTTCTGCTACGCTCACTGGGGGCCATTACCAGCTTCTTCTGGACAAGATTAGAAACAGAGTTATGCATTGGGCTAATCATTCTCTAACTTATGCTGGTAAGGTGCAGCTGATCAATTCTGTTCTCTTTGGTATATATAACTTTTGGGGTACCATTGTTCTATTGCCTAAAGGAATAATTAAGAAGATTTCCAAGCTTTGCAAAGATTTCCTTTGGGGGATCAAGGATGGGCAAACTCGTATGGTTTATAAAAGTTGAAGCAGTATTTGTAGACCTCGAAGAGAAGGAGGCTTTGGCATTAAGGAGATTCTCAGTTGGAATAAAGCACAACTCCATAAATGGATTTGGAAGCTGCAAGCTAGACCTTATAGCATATGGGTGTGCTGGACTAATGCTTATATCCTCAATGGTGATGCTCTGCCTTATACACTTAACAGTAAAGGTTCCTGGTGCTGGCAGGCTATTGCTGGTGTCTGGAGAGAAACAAGCTCTGATCAGTCCCTTCAAATGCTTTTGCAGCAGCATAAGTTTCAGGTGAGCCATGTTTATGAGGTACTGCGTTCAAAAAATGATAGGAAACCCTGGTTTAATACTATTAATGATCAGTATGTTTATCCTAAGCATGCTATTATTGGTACCCTGGCGATTGAAAATAGGCTTTCTACTGTTGACAATATTATTAAGCGTGGTATGATGTGGGTTAATAGATGTATTCTTTGCAAGCAAGAAGCTGAGACGAGTACCCATCTCTTCTTTGAATGCTCTTATTCTTTTCAAATTTGGGCTGCTTTGTGGGGGACTATGCAGGTTCATCAAATGCCTGTTCATTTGTTTGATATTCTTGGGTGGTTCAAGACTTGTAACAAAGGCAGAGCTAAGGTGAAGCGGATGCGTAGATGTGTTCTTCTCTGTGCTATCTACACTATTTGGAAGGAAAGAAATGATCGAGTTTTTGGAGGCGCTTGTACTCTTCCTCTTTACTTAGTTAGACGGATTCAGTATCGAGTTAGCATGCGTCTCATGTTTTGTGCTATTTAGTTTTTTCTCTTTTGAGTTAGGGGTCTTCTCTGGACTCCTTTGTAGATTGTTTTAGGACCTTGTATTTCACTCCTATTTTCTAATATATGGTCCTATGATATTTCTGCAAAAAAAAAAAAAAAAAAAAAAAAAAAAAAAAAATAATAATAATAATAATAATATTATAGCTTCTCTCTCCTGTCGGTTATAGAGAGAGGTTTCTCTCTTTCAGCGTCGCCATTGCTGTGCTTCTGCTGCTTCCATGGCTCGAGGGAGGGGTCGTTCCCCTAAACTGCGCATCTCTCCGGAATCCTTGCTCAATTCTGATTCTTTTGGTACTGATTTCTCTCTATCTCGTTCTGTGGGTATTTCTCCTCTTCGTGCTCCATTGTCTGAAAATGGTGGCACTTTGGAGGATTTCCCTCATATTTCTTCTGTTAAGATTGTTTCTTCTTGTTCTATGGATGCCAATGTTGTTGGCTTAGTTGATCATTCTTCCCCCATTCCTCCCTTGTCTTTCCCTCCTAAAACAGGGGACGCCATTGTTGCTCCTGTAAACTCTTCACATGCTGCTCCCTTACTTGATTCTCTTACTAAATTGCCTGCTATAACTACTAATGCGGCTAAAAGTTGGGCTGATGTTACGCGAAAGAAATCCCAAGTAGGTATGAGCTTGTTCTTTCATGAGGAAAGTGCAAACTCGACTGAAGTTGTGATTCAAATGGAGGAAATTGAGGAGGAAGTTTCAAAGTGGAAATTCACTCTTATGGGTAATGTTTTGGGGGCCAAGCCCTCCCTAAAGCAAGTTTCTGATTTTGTTCAAAAGAGCTGGAATCATGGTCCCCTGCCTCATGTCCAATACTTCAAAAAGGGATGGTTCAGCTTCAAGTTTGACAAAGAGGAAGACATGAATGAAGTCCTCAAGAGGGGGCCTTGGTCCATTGGCTCTAAATCTCTTGTCCTTAAGCAATGGACTCCCTCTTTCTCTACAACAATGGAATGCATCACCACCATTCCTGTATGGGTTCTTTTTCCTGATCTTGATCCATTTCTGTGGACTGATTCTGTCCTTAGTAAGATGGCTAGCAAGGTGGGCAAGCCTCTCTTTGCTGATCTAAATACAACTTGCAAGGCAAAGTTATCCTTTGCCAGAGTTAAGATAGAGGTTGATGTCTCTAAGGATTTCACTGATCACATCAAAATTAATGCCCCTTACATAGGGCAATCTGTTCAAAGAGTTGTCTATGAATGGGTGCCTTATTACTGTAAGACTTGTAAGAAGTTGGGTCATTCTGAATCTTCTTGTAAAAGGAACAAAACTCATGTCCCTTTGAATGCCAAATCTTCTATTGGTGGAAATAATGTTCTTCCTACAGTTAACCAAGCTGATAGTATTTCCTCTCCTGCTCCTGTCACCTCTGACCCCAGCATTCCCTGCCAGCCTCCTGCTCCAGAATGCCACTTGCTAGGTGGTACCTCAACCTCCCAGTCTGAGTGTGCAGGGTCTTTGGAAGGATGTAGTAGTCGCATTGTGCTAGGCTCTAAAACTCCTATCCATGGTCCTGTCACCCAGTCTGAGAGTGTTGTAAAGCACTCAGGATGCAGTGAGCTAGGGCAAATGACTGTGCAGGCTTGTGTGGGTTCTGTAACTAATTCAGTTGAGCAGACTGGGATGGCAGGTTTTCCATCTCTGCTTTCGTCAAATAGATTTGCTTGCCTTGTTGATGAAAGCAAAGTTTTAGTGGATGTCATTGAGGCTGTCCCTCCTGATAAAATTCTATGATCATATCTGCCTGGAATATTAGAGGGTTTAATAAGCTGGATAAGCACTTAGAGGTTCTTTCTTTTATCAAAGAGAATAAGATTGATGTCCTTGGCATCTTGGAGACTCGTGTGAAACATGGGAAAGCCCCCAGAATTCTGGGTAATAAATTCAAGCACTTTAGGAGTTTTACTAACTATAATAAGCATTCTAATGGTAGGATTTGGGTACTTTGGAACCCTGTCACTACCTCTGTGGATGTTATGGAGGAGCATGCTCAAATGGTTCATTGTTTGGTTAAACATTTTGCTACAGGCAGATCCTTTCATCTTTCTGTTGTCTATAGGAGTAATAGTCCTGAGATTAGAGAGAGCCTTTGGTACTCCGTGTCTGCTTTCTCTAAGCAGGTTGGTCCCTGGGTTGCTATGGGGGACTTTAATATTGTAAGGCACTTCCATGAAAAAATTAGTGACACCCCTCCTGTTCTTTCTGATGTTTGTGCCTTCAATTCTTGCCTCTCCGCTTGTGGCCTTGATGATATGCAGGGTACTGGCCCTGAATTCACTTGGTATAACAAGCATGATATCTCCTCTCGAGTTTATTCTAAACTGGATAGGGTGCTTGTTAACTCTCAGTGGCTTCAGAGTTTTACTCATTCTTCTGCTCAATTCCTTCCCCCTAGTATTTCTGATCACTGCCCTGCTGTTCTTACTTTTCATGATGACCCTGCTCCTAAGAAACAGTTCAGCTTCCTGAACTGTTGGGTCTCTCACCCTGACTTTAAATCTTGTGTTGCTGATGCTTGGAACTGCAATATTACTGGTAATTCAATGTTTAGATTGATGGGTAAGTTGAAAAAGGTTAGATTTTCTCTGAAGAACCTTCACTCTAAGCACTTCTCTAGCATTTCTTCTAGGGTTGCTTCCACAAAGGCTGCTCTTGATCAGTGTTTCAGAGAGTTGCAGAATGATCCCCGTTCCTCTGACCTTATTGCTAAAGAGAGGGTGCTTTCTGGAACTTTCTCCAAGCTCAAAGCTGCTGAGATTAGTATTCTCTCCCAGCGTGCCAAGATTCATGATATTAGACATAATGACACTTGCTCTCAATACTTCTTCTGCAAAATTAAAGAAAGGCAACAATGTCAGGTTATTGGGGAGATTCAAGACGCCAATGGGATTTCTCATATAGGACATCATGAGGTTGGTCATGCCTTTGTGCAATACTATGCCTAAGTTGGTTGGGAAGGAACAAGCTGCTTTTATTAAGAATAGGAGCCTCTTTGAGAACATTATGCTCACTCAGGGTCTTGTTAAGGGGTACAACAGAACCAATTTAACTCCAAGATGTATGCTTAAAGTGGATATCAGTAAAGCTTTCGACTCTATTCAATGGGATTTCATTCATAACATGCTCAAGGCTCTTAACTTTCCTGACAATTTTACTAATTGGATTATGAGCTGTATCACTGGATCTTGGTTCACCATTAAGGCTAATGGCTCTCATTTTGGTTTCTTCAAAGGGAAAAGTGGTATCAGACAAGGTGATCCCTTATCTCCTTGCCTCTTTGTCCTGGGCATGAAGATCCTTTCCAGGAGTCTCAGGGTCATGTGCAATGATAAAGATGTTTTCTACCATCCTAAATGTGTCAAGATGAAGCTCAATCATTTGATCTTTGCAGATGACCTCATGGTTTTCACTAGAGGTGACCAACCTTCTGTTGGGAAAGGTGTTGCTATTCTGAAGGAGTTCTCCACTTGGTCTGGCTTAACTGCTAGTTTAGAGAAAACTGAGGCTTACTTTGGAGGAGTTTCTGATGTGCTCAAGTCTCAAATTCTCTCTAGCATTGGTCTTAATGGTGGTGTTTTCCCCTTCAGGTACTTGGGTATGCCTATCAATCATGCTAGGCTGACCCACAGCATGTTTGACAACCTTGCCCTTAAGATCTCCTCTTTGCTGCATTCTTGCTCTGCTAAGTATCTCTCTTATGCTGGTAGGATACAGATTATTAATTCTGTCATTTTTGGTCTCAGTAGCTTCTGGGGCAGCTGCATTCTTCTTCCTAGACATGTTTGCAAGCTAATTAATAAATCCTGTAAGCACCTTCTTTGGAACTCTTCCTCTGACCACAACAGAATGATCTTCAAAAGTTGGAAATCAATCTGTCTGCCCTGGTCTGAAGGGGGTCTCCAAGTAAAAGACATTGGAACTTGGAATGTAGGCTCCATGTTAAAATGGCTTTGGCATATTGATCATGGGACTGGCACGGTCTGGGTTTCCTGGATTAGGGACTACTTTCTTACTAATTCTAGCATTTGGAATCTTCAAGTTAAAGAGTTTCATCCTGAAAGTCTCAGGGGTGTTCTTCAAGCTAGAGATATATGTATTGCTAGGCTGGGCAATGTTGATGTTGTACAATCTTTTCTTAGGAACTGCACTGTCAAGGGGAATTTCTCCATTAGTAAAGCCTATGAGGTCCTTAGACCTCGTATGAATGTCAATGTGTGTTACAAAGCTGTCCAAAGGAATTATATCCTCCCTAGACATAAAGTTACTTTAATGCTTGCCATCCAAAGGAAGCTCTGCACTACCAACCTTCTTATTTCCAGAGGCATGTACATCCCAAATCGTTGTCACCTTTGTAAGTCAGCTGCTGAAAGTTCAAGGCACCTTCTCTTTGGCTGCAGGTACTCCCAAGCTCTCCTCTCTCGTTTATCTCTTTGGTCAGGATGGAAAGTCACTGCTACCCACCTCAGGCGGCTCCTTATTCTATCTCAGTCAGGTCTTTCCAGGCCATGGCAGAGGAAATGGCTCCTCTGTTGTCTAGCAGCTATTGTTTACTATCTTTGGGCTGAACGGAACAAGAGAGTTTTTGAGGGGGCTGAAACACCTGTGAGTTTGCTTTGGAAGGAAATCCAATTTGTTGTCAGTACCTTCTTGTTGCATAAGGTCAAGAATGGATATGAGGAACTACTTCATGCTCTAAACTCCTAATTGTTTTGTTTTCTAAGTTGTAATGTTGTTACTATTTAGGGGAATGTATTTTTGTACTCTTTTTTAGAGGCTATTACTTGTAAGAAACCTTATGTAATCTTGTTTAAGAATATATGGGAAATATCACTTCTTGCAAAAAAAAAAAAAAAAAAAAAAAATAATAATAATAATAATAATATTAAAGAGAAAAGTAATAATAATGTTGAACAGAAGTGAACTGAACTAAACTAAACTAAGTTGAACTATATTTATAAGAAGAGTAAATTAGATTTTACATCCTTTTGAAATTCATTGGTTTAAAATTACTCCCTTTTAAAAAAAATCTTAAAATTACTCACTTAAGTTGGAGTTTTTTCCCTAAAGTTACTCCCTTAAGTTGCATTTATTTCCAAAATTGCTTCAAAAGTTTAATTAAAGTGTTTTATTTTGTATGTTTTTGAACTTATTTTGTATGTAGCCTAGCCAATTTATACTCTGAAAGGTATAAATATGCACACAAATGGAGGGAGAGTTCAAAAACATAGGATATAAATCACTTAAATTAAAATTTTGAAACAATTTTTGCAGAAAACGTAATCTAAGGGAGTAACTTTAGCAAAATAAAAAATGCAAAAGAGAGTAATTTTTAGAATATGAATTTCAAAAGGGAGTAAAATCTAATTTACTTTTATAAAAACTGAAATTAAATGCAAACGAACACGACTTTATGGTTACTTGAGGTTTATGCATGTAGTTATAGTCTAAATTGAAATTGAAATGTATCTCGAGAACTATCATTTGAAGAGTTGAGGTAGATGAACTATTGTCATTAACACCTAAATTAGATAGGCATCTCAAAATGATCTAGCTGTTCATGTCTCCCTTCTATCTTTTTCAATCATGCACATTTATTTTTAAAATTTTAAGTGACACCGTCAGGAGAATCTCTCCTACAATATTCATCTGTCAGTAGGTCTTGCTTAAGACGGGTCGGATCTTACAACGGGTATTTTGTGAGAGAAAATGGGTAGAGGGGACAAGGTGGGCTCCCCCCATGTGCTCTCCACTCACCCTTGATGGGTATTTTGTGAGAGAATATGGTATTCGTCTTAAGCTTAAAACGGATACCTCCGTCTGAAATAAGAATTTGTGTTCATCTGTTACAAAAACTCAATATAGTTTATCTCTACGACAACCTGGCCATCTTATCGTTGGTCTAATGGTCTTATGATCTTATTATTACTCGTCTCAATTATTGAGGTATTCAGGTATACACAATAATTACATACTCCGTACTTATATAAATAAAACTAGTTATACATATATTTAACAAAAGATTGAATACCACTAGTTTTACTCCTCATACAATCCATGTCATGTACGGAACATGTATAGTATAGTAGATATACGATTGTACCAGGGTGTGTAACACCATGTGCTAGAGGAGCGGCGGCACCGAACCTCCACTTTTGGGGGCCCTCAAATCTAATATAAAGTAATATGAATCTAAAGAAAAAAAATATTGTTGCACAAATCAAAACACATTAAAAGCTTTTGTTGAAATTTTTAGTAACACGAGTATCTTTTAAAATTACTACTACTCATTATACTATTTCATTGAAAGATATATTTTTTTTGAAAGAACCCAAAGAGGGTTAATTAATATTCAAAGAATCAATCGAAACAATACAAGCTAAATAGTTTGGTGCCGAACCTCTCCAACATCTTCTTCTTATTGTCCACGGGGATGTTCGAGCAAATTCATGGGATAAACGATTTTTGTTTCTACGAATAAAATTAATAGAAATTGAATCAAAACAAGAACTTAAAGCATAAATATCCTCGTAAACTAAGAAAATATCACTACGACCGCGCTTCCGAAGTTTGATATCCTCAATGGCGTTGATGCAATCACTTTCAATCTCAATCCGTCGCACACCCACCTGCTTCGCCTCGTTAAGTCCCCGCAATATCGCCACCGCTTCCGCCGTAGATGGGTCGAGCAACTCCTTCGCTTGCAGCGTAACCCCACAATTAATTTTCCCATCACTGTCTCGACAGACCGCCCCCTATCCATTTCCGTACCCCTCCTTCACGCTAGCATCGACATTAACTTTCCATGTCCCCTCCTTTGGCCTTAACCAACCTGAACTCTCCCCCAACTTCTCCCTCGACATACTCTCATTTCTAATAATGGCACCCTCGATATCCTCCTGCATTTCCCACAACAAGGACCGAGCCCGCTCCACCACCTCCGCCACACACCACCTATAGCTCCCTCAAACACGACTTTGTTTCGCCTCTCTTAAAGAGCCAACATCCCACCATAAAAGTTGATCGATCCCTCCCATCTAGTTCTCCCATAACCTCCCCAATATACTCCCGCACCCCTGTCGCCCTCACCTCCATTATGTCCTCTAACCCCAACCACCGTCACATTAAGGATGTTTGTCACGTCCAGCCTTCGCCTCTGTGTCGTCCCCTTACTAAAGGAAACCGTCGTTTTCTCAAAGCTGACAAGTTGCCCTGAGGCCGCCTCATACCGCCTAAGAATGTCCCAGACTTCCCGTGCCTCACTTTTCTTAGCCCGAGCAAAAATAATACAATCATCTGCGAAAAAAAGGGGAGACACTTTCGGCCCATGTAAAACACCACCCTCCACCCCTCTTCTGATTAACCCCGACAAGACCTTCATGCACAAGATAAACAAGTAAGGGGATAACGAATCCACTTGTCTGAGCCCCCGTTCCGGGGTGAAAATATCCGAGAGAGGTAACAAAGGTAACGCACTCCATGTCTCGATTAACCCATCCAATATCAAACCCCATAGCACGCAAAACATCATACAAGAACCGCCACTCTATTCTATCGTAGGCTTTAGACATATCCAATTTCAACGCCTGTGACCACTCCCTCCTCTAGCATTTTCCATAGCATGAAATAATTTGAAAACTACTAAAATATTATCACTAATTAACCTCCCCCGGTGTAAAGGCACTTTGGATTTCCGAAACAATTTCCCAAGAAAGGATTTCAGTCTATTTGCGAACACTTTCGAAACCAACTTATACACCACATTACAAAGACTAATTGGTTGAAAGTCAGTTATTTTATTGGGTTATTTTTTCTTCGGAATCAAAACAATATTAGTATGGTTCATACCTGCCGTGAAAGAATTCCCATTAAGGATGTGCAACACGGACCGTGTCACTGCTGGTCCCACCACATGCCACTACGTCTGGTAAAAGAGCACGTTCATCTCGTCACTACCCGACGCCTTTAAGGGATGCATTTGATTGAGAGCCTCCACAACTTTGTCGCTTCGATAATTTTCTCTAAGACGGTTATTTTTATCAGCCGTAACTCTTCCCTCTACCCCTTCCGAAATCTCATCAAAACCAATAAGATTAGACGATGCAAACAACCCCTTAAAATAGTCTACAGCACACCGCTGCATATCCCCTCTCTCCGACCATACCCTACCGTACCCCTCAACGAGCTAAATATCAATCTGATTCTTCTTTCGTCTGTCCAGCTTTTCGATGAAAGAACTTAGTGTTCTTATCGCCATCTCGTAGCCATAACGCCCTAGACTGTTGCCTCCATAAAGTCTCCTCCTGTTTCAGGAGGTTAGCAATGAAAGATAAATTTGTTGAGTATTCCATATTTCTTGGCAATTGTATTGCAAAGAAATGATTTTTCAAAGTTGAAATTGTTGAAAAATTAATTATGTTCCATGATCTTACAAAAGATACTTAAAAAATTATCTTTGATATATATGTAACTTTGGAGAATGACCTATTTGATAAATAAGTTGACTATGAATGTTTATTATGGGTTCGTTTCAAGAAAAATAAGGAGGGTATAATTTTCAAGTGAATGTCAATTTTGGATAAATAATTTTCACATGTCGGACACACGGACACCTATAGTGATGAATTTGGATGGAAAATGAGAATGAATTATAGAAAAGTCAAATTTTATCTTCGAGTATTTACATTTAATATCAAATACAAATACAAAAATAAAAGTGTACGTTATTTATAACTATAAAATATATATTTTATTTAATTTAAATAACGTGTCCTAAATTTCACGAGATGTCGTATCACGTATCCGTGTCGTGTGCATGTCCATTTTGATGCTATCTAGCCCATAATCTCTCTAGAATGATTGCCTCTAAGGATAGCTCATTCCCTCTCCCTACTAACCACCTTCACCACTCATCAACCCCTTTTAACCACAACCAAACTACATCTACCATCTTACAACCAGAAGCGGCTACGTCAACGCCTAACATATATTCCCGCGGCGATTTCTCCTCATCACCCACAAAACATCCATAACAATTAAAAAACAGCCACCCATCATCCTAAAATTGTAACTCCCCCGTTTACTCGGCCAAGGAAAATAGGGATGCTACCATCTCGGTTTCCCTAGTTAGTACATATCATGTCATCGATCCCAAAACAATTAGGTTATTTTATCAAGTGAAATGACAAAAGATACAAATAAATACTCAAACCAAGTACAAATTAATATGACTCAACAAATAGTCTAATGACTCAACCACTATCACTAAGACTCGATAAGTCGTCCTCGTGCATGCCCGTGATCAGGTAACCACAAGAATCATCATCAATCACCTGCTAGACGACTACTCACCATTCGTCGGAAGTATCGAATAAATCATATTGGTAGGTTTAAAAATATGCAAAGGTCAGGATCAACGAACACAATAGTTAATTTCGTAATAAAAATAGGCACTGGGATACACCTAGGTCACTGCTGCTAGTGTCCGGGCACAGAACACCTAGACCCCGTCTCCCAACGGGTTACCTCTGCCAGCCCCGTGTATCAACTGGTCACCCGAGGGTCCTTATCACCACGGATCATCTCTGCCCTAAAAAAAGTGTTTAAACCCAGATCCTTAATGTGCACATCCTATTTTCGTAGCGGGAGCTAGAAGGAGCGATCTCGGGGATAAAGCCAACCTTCCGAGTCGCTTCACAACCAAACCACCAAACTGCATGGTACAAGAATCAAAACAATAATCATATAACACAATCATCATCATCAATAATCATAAATAACATCAATCATCATAGTTACATAATCATTCATAGTAACTAAAACTGAGTAAGGGAACCCTACCTTTTTAAATATGAAATTGCGATCCAAGCATAAGAATCAATAACAATAGCAATCCAAGTAGTATAATGCAATCAACACTCGGAATCCTTCGAACCCAATAGCAATCCAAGTAGTATAATGCAATCACTACTAATTTCTCTCAAATTAACCAATCTAACTTAAATAATATACTACCCATAACCTAAACCCTAGAATCATAAGAGACTGATTGAAGGATTACCTACCAAAAGGGAATGAACTAGATCTAGAATGAAACGATCTTCCAACAATATTTCCAAAGAAGCGATTAAGAAGGGGATTATAGGTTGAGAAAGATGATTAGAGAAAGAGTTATGGTTAGAATATGGAGCAATGACAGGTTAGAATGATGGTTCCTCAAATATAAACCCCAACGAAAAGAAAAGAATCCATCACAAAACAGCTACAAACCTGGTTCACTCGTTCGAGTACTTTACCCACTCAACCGAGTGCTAAGATACTCGGTCTAGTATCACTAAAAATTATCGACCATAAAATTCTCTGTCACCCACTCGACCAAGTACCCATTAAACTTGACCAAGTGCCACCTTACTCGAGCGAGTACACAACCTACTCGGCCGAGTACCTAATACCTAATTGATAATAGCACAAAAACTCTGAATATTACAAAAAAAAAATTACCCCTACATCCAGAAAAAAAAAACTCCCCACCCACGCAACTCTCTCTTCCACCCTCGTAATCTGTAATCTAGTGTTTACGGGGGTTCGAGAGGGAGTTTCAATTCGTGGGTGGGAAGGGTTTCTCGGGTTATCGAGAGGTTTGTTTTTTAGAGTGTTTGACAGAAGATGAGAGGCGTGGAATGATGGCGCCGGCAAAAAGGCAATGGCATGTTGATGACGCAGAGAATGGTGATGGTAGTAGTGTGGAAGAAGTTTGTTAGTGGGGGTTTAGTCGGTGGGGGTTGATTTTATAAGTGATGGTGTAGGAGGTGGGGGTTGGTTTTATAAGTGATGATTCATATTCCTTCCTATCTTCTTAACAAACATATTGAGATGATATCGAAAAGTTCTTTCTTTATTTCATTTACTTTCCTTTATGTGAAACAAACGCTCCTTAATATTTTTATCCTTGTGTTATAGATACCGAAGACAATGTTACTGTGATAGATAAATATATTGTTAACTAACTATTAACGAATAATGTTATTTTATTTCCTTATTAACTTTACAAGAAGGAACTTAATTTACAATAAATAAAGAAATTTTGCAATTAAAATAAAATAGAGTTTTTAAAACTAAATTATCACTTTTAAGACCATCCCAAAGCAGAGGTTGCGCTAATTAGGTCGCGACCCAGTTATTACTTTGACCTACTTTTACCCTCATAAGCAGAAGGTCACGACCTAGGTCATCTACCCAATTATTTTCCACCTCACATCATTCCCAATCATTTCCCACATTCTCTACCCTACTTTTTTTTTGTTCACCAATATGAAGTGTACACATGAAGGTCACAAATGTGGTCAATTTATTTCACCAAAGATCACAAATTGACCTTCTATGGCAAATGTCACAAATTAGCAAAATAAGGTCACAACTTAATTTTGTTTAATTAGGTAATTAGCATGACCAAGCAAGATCATGACATAGCAATTAACCTTGCTTGGGCATGGTCTAATGACAATTTTCATGTTCACTCCCAAGCAAATAAGCACAATATTGAAAGTACTCAGTAGTCATTTAGTTAGTCTCATCGCAGCCGGGGGATATCCATCTTCAATAAAGATGGGTCAGATTCCTCTCACAATGAGGCAAATGAGAACTAAATAATCCATACTTACCCTCCCATTTAACTCTATAAAAAAGGATCTGACCTATCTTACTTAACTTGTCTTTAATGAGAATTTGCGTTAGTCATTACCCCCTTCAAGCTCAATGGCTTTATATAAATAGCAAATGAACACTACCTTTCCCTTCACAAAACCCCCATATTCCACAACGTAAAAAAAACCCTTCAAACATTCAATTATTCAACCAACAAAACTCCCTTTAAAAAAACAAAAACAAATTTACACTAAAACTCCACTCAAAAATGGAAAATACAACTCCTCCAAACATTGTTCAAGTTAAAAACGCGACAATAATAACCCCATGTGGACCCACCCCAAATACCACTCTCTCACTCTCCACCCTTGATTCTCAGCTTTTTTTACGCTTTACTGTCGAATATTTACTACTGTACAATCCTTCACCCGGTCTGGACCGGACTCAATTCTCGGCCCAAATCAAGTCCGGATTGAGCCGCGCTTTGGTCCAGTACTACCCTTTATCGGGTCGGGTGAGTTCTCTTCCAGGTGGGACCCTCCAGGTGGTTTGCCAGGGACAGGGGGTTGCGTTTATTGAGGCGGTATCAGGGTATAAGAAAGTGGACTTCCAGCGGGCCCCACGCCACGTGGAGGAGTGGAGACAGTTGCTGTGCTTTCAGGTGGATAACGTGTTGAAGGGGGACCCGGTGCTGACAGTGCAGCTGACATGGCTTTCTGACGGGGCAGTGGCGCTTGGGTTTGGGTTTAACCATACACTTTGTGATGGGCTTGGTGCAGCTCAGTTTATTAACTGTTTTGCTGAGTTAACTCGTGGGGTATCGTCTAGTGGGCCTATACCCATTTGGGACCGGCATTTACTCGACTCAAACCCGAATGCCAGGCCCAAATTAAGTGTCGAGAAGTTGGGTACGGCTCACCCGGAGTTTAACCGGGTACCGGATTGTTGCGGGTTTTTAAGTAGGTTCTCGAGTGAGGTACTTGTACCAACATCAAGTGTATTTAGTAATGTCCAAATCAAACAACTTAAAACACACGCTGGTGTGGGACCCGAATTCACGTCATTTGACGTGATTTCGGCTCATATTTGGCGTTGTTGGGCCGGGTCATTACGCTTCCCTCCCAACCAAACTCTAAAATTACTATTCAGTGTGAATTTTCGAAACCGGGTAAAACCCGGGGTACCATCCGGGTATTATGGAAACGGGTTTGTCCTCGGATGCGCACAAACAACGGTTAAGGACCTTACGGAAAAGGGTTTAGGGTTCGCATCCGAATTGATACGGAAAGCAAAGGAAAGAGTGGATGATAAGTATGTAAGGGAAGTAATAGAGTTGGTAAATGGTAACAAAAGAAGGCCGGATTTAGGAGGAGTGTTGATATTGACCCAATGGACAAGGCTTGGTCTGGAAAAGGTTGACTTTGGGCTTGATAAGCCAGTACACGTGGGGCCCATTTGCAGTGATAAGTACTGTTTGTTATTGCCAGTACAAAATCAGAAGGATGCAGTCAGGGTTATGCTGGCTCTACCGACTACCTCGGTTGACTTGTACCAACACTCATTAAACAAACTTTCTTGCCATTGATATAACACGGATTCTTATTTCGGACAGACTATTCCGTTAAACATAACGCTACTTCCATTAATATTAGTCTACGTAGTAGATTGTTGAACTACTTACTTATTTGGTTGTCACTTAAATTATAACGGCCGAGCTTTGTTGTTGGTACCCCTTTTTTTTTTTTTTTTTTTTTTTTTTTTTACTATTTGAGTATTAATCTTAATCTAATCAATTGTCGGATTTAGTAGAACCCAATAGCTTTAATAAAGGCAGCATTAGATAATGCTAAAAATGTACCAAGAGAAATGATGTTTGTTGCGAACTCCTCCAACGACTTATAGCTAGCTACATTGAAATTAAATTGTTTATAATCGAAGATAAAAATATGTGGTAATAATATCAAGAGAGCCGTTGCTCACCCATGATTCCTGCAGCATATATCTCTAAGTTTAGCACACAATATTTGTTTAATATAGTTTCCGTAAATATTGTATTTCTAGCTGTTACATCAATTGTTCCTGTAAATAGCTTAGCTCCCTTATCATATAAATAGCTACAAGTCATTCCTCTGTAAAATCACAACTGAATAATAATAATTTACATATTCCAATATCCTTCGATTTCTAATATGGTATCAGAGTTTCCGAAATAAAATCAAATCCCAATAATTTCAAAATTATTCTGCGTTCTTCACGAAAATGACGAACGCCGAAACCTCCGCAAACAAAACTCCTGCATCCTACTCGATCGTTCCCATCGAAAATCCGGGAACGAAGATCACACACGTTGAATTTACAGGCAAGAATTATGACGATTGGTCTCGCTGTTTCCGTCTCGCTCTCCTTGCCAAAGCCAAACTCGATTACATTGACGGAACGATCTCCAAACCAGCAGAAAACGATCCCGATTTCAAAGCCTGGAGATCCGCCAATGCCCTTGTCTCTGCATGGATCTTTAATACCATCGAAGCTGAACTCCGTACATCTATTTCAATGCAAGACGATTGATGCGCGTATTTAATATAGACTTTCTAGTCCATTTATGCACGCATTTATATGTCATTTAGGTGATATTATGTCACTATATGCCCCTATTTGGCTACTTTGTACTTTCATTACCATTTTGTAGGTACAAGCTGCGTAGTAGCGGAAACCGAGCCAAAACAGTCCACTTTGCATGCATTTAGGAGAATGGAAGGAACGGAACAGAAGCTCTTGCATGGGGAAGCGTGAAACCGCTCGCAATCAAGTCCAAAGCCATGACTCACACTATATGACAAGCCAGAAGACCTCGATCGATTATAAATATGGTCGATCGAGGAGAGTTGAAGTGAAGAGTTGCTCGATCGAGCTGTCCTGTGCTCGATCGAGTAATAGCCGCTGAAGAGTTGCTCGATCGAGTAGAAAAAGAAAATAAAAGAAAGAAAAAATGAAAAAATATATTGAAAAAATAATTGGCTGATGTTTTGTTGTTTACACCTTCTGTGCTTATCATTATTTTGTCGAGGTGTTTTATGGGATTTGTGACGTATATGCCTATATATGTTAAGGCATCGAGATTAATTTTTGATTGTTGGAAGATGGAACGAGTTCTATTGCGGTCTTGTTAGGAACTAGCTTGGCTATTTACCCTCACATTTCCATTAATTGTTTTGCCCCTTCTTACCAATTAACCTCACATATCCATATTTTTGCAAATGTTCTGCACGTGATAGTCCTTGAACGGTGGTTATGCGTGTGTACGGTGTTTGAATCATCTTTCATATTAGTTAGCAATGCATGTTGTGTCGGTCGTAGTCTAGGTGAGTGACTATATTTTATTCTCTCTTTCTTATACATATGTACTTACCATTTGCTTGTTGAGAGAAGAGTGACCCGTGAGAGTCCGAATTTGGTTGAGTCTTGCAAGGTCGAAAGTCTAATTTATTTCCAAGATTGTATAAATTCGTTTACTTTCGTATTAAGCTTTGTAACGATTGAATGAGTGCATTGAACTGTTTAGTATTGACTTGTAGTTAGCTCTGAGACTTACTCCATTCCCCTAGGTTTATTTTGTTCCATATAGCTGCATTTAGTTTGCTTGAGGACAAGCAAAGGTTTAGTTTGGGGAAGTTTGATGCGTGTATTTTATATAGACTTTCTAGTCCATTTATGCACGCATTTCTATGTCATTTAGGTGATATTATATCACCATATGCCCCTATTTGGCTACTTTGTACTTTCATTACTATTTTGTAGGTACAAGCTGCGTAGTAGCGGAAACCGAGCCAAAACAGTCCACTTTGCATGCATTTAGGAGAATGGAAGGAACGGAACAGAAGCTCTTGCATGGGGAAGCATGAAACCGCTCGCAATCAAGTCCAAAGCCATGACTCACACTATATGACAAGCCAGAAGACCTCGATCGATTATAACTATGGTCGATCGAGGAGAGTTGAAGTGAAGAGTTGCTCGATCGAGCTGTCCTGTGCTCGATCGAGTAATAGCCGCTGAAGAGTTGCTCGATTGAGTAGAATTGTTACTCGATCGACCAATATCCTAGAATAAAGACCTCGATCGAATGGTTCTTTCCCTCGATCGAGTGGATCCTATCACGGGCCTTAAGTCCGTTGCCTAATTAGGGTTTAGAGTCGTGTTATGCATTATATAAGACTCTTATTTTCGTCATTAGGTTATCATGGGATGATCACCGATCATCACCACTTAGCATTAAACATTAGTTTCTGAATTTTATCTTTAGTTTACATTCGGGTTTATCGACGTGGATTGTTCTCTACGCCGGATTGTTAAGATTGTAAATTACTTATCTCTTTTATTCTTACCTTTGCTTTAGTCTTAATCATTGTTTACTCTTCCTAATTGCTGCGTTGTTATTGTTCATGCTTGTTAATTACGATTTTATTATGTCTATCGCCATATATTCAATCGTTTGTATTGCTAGCATCGTTAATAGCATGAGTAGCTAATTCCCTTGTATGTTAGGATAAGGAAAACTGTGGTAGAGGCATGTTAGGATAGATTATTTTAGTTAGTCTTGAATATGAGCATCAGTCTAAGCAATTTAAGTGAGGTTTAGTCGAATGAGTGCACGCAGGAGACTGGCTAGGTAGTTAACCCCGACCTGGATCGAGAGATTGGAAGGGAAGGCTTGCTTAGAATTGATAGGTGACTCCTAAGAGGACGAGAGTTAATTAGGAAAATCCCTAGGGTGGTTTGAGACCGAGAGGAGAAAACCATTGCCCTTCTCATTGATAGATTGACTGACTTAGTTGACCCGTAGATGCCGATATTGCAGCAGACCGAATCCTAGCATATTTTTTTTTATCTGATTTATTTCTTATTATTTTCTACCTTTATTTCTTTTCCTTTAATCTTATTTAGTTTAGTTTAAAACCATTTCAAAACCCCTAGATTGTTACTGGCAGATTTAGATTTCAGTTAGTTAGTTTCCTCCCTGTGGAGATCGACCCTACTTCCGCTATCTTCTTAGTTAGTAGACTTAGGTTTTATTTTTGGTGTATAACGACACGCATCAAATTTTGGCGCCGTTGCCGGGGAGGCAATTTAATTTTCTGTTATGTATTTGTGTCTCGTCTTAAGGAATTTCTAATTCCTTAAGACTGTTCTTATCTTTTTCTCTGTAGTTGTGTATGCGCAGGTCCCAAAGGCTCGAGTTAGTGAAAGTTGATTCAGAGCCCGAAAGAACCTTCTTACGCAGAAAGGGAAGGTTAGATAAGACTGTTCAGGAGGAAGACTTGAGTACTCCTGACTCCGTCTTCGACAGTTTTATTTTCATGCAAGATTCGACTGTTGAGACTACCGTGACAGCGAAGATGCCTAACATTGCTTATCACTTTGAGCCTACCGCTGCACGTATACCCCAGGGATTGTGGAAAAAGAAGTCAGATATTACCACAGCTGAGGGTACTTCCGCAAGTCAAAGGCCTAACAGTGGCCTTGTCACAAAACCATGTGGTTATTAGCCGGGTTTTCAACCCCGTGCAACTTGTACAAACAATTTATTGTGTTTTCATTAGACAATTAGACTTTTCACTTAGATTAGACGTTACGCAATAATCCGTAGTTTAGATAAACAATTTACTTTTCCTGCTGAACATTTTTTTGGTATTTTTGAGTATCGTCTTGTACCGATCTTGCAGGAAAAAGAAGAGGAAATCAACTGCTCAAAGTCGTGGGCTGTGCAATTAAGAAGTGCTCGATCGAGTAAAGCAAAACCACTCGATCGAGCGGCTATATCTGAAAATGTGCTCAATTGTGTAGAAGTTATAGTCGATCGACCCCCAGTTTGATGCTGGTTTGGGGAAGCTCTTGTCTTGTGAGTTTTTCTGTTTATTTTTCCATTCTTTATATATATTTCATTCATTAAGAACATGTATTAGGTTGTTTTTTTTCCTTCCCCTTACATGCTATTGTGCTATAGCCAATGAGGACATTGTCTGTTTTGGTTTGGGGAGGTGTTTTACATCCTTTTGCGTCTGCATTTGCATTTGTATTGCATTCACGTTTACAATTCATGTTAATTAGAAAAAAATTTGAAAAAAACCAAAAATATCACGTTTATTTTTGCATATAGTTGAGTCGGATTGGAGTCTTGTTCATGATGAAATTGCACTACTAGTTTACTTTATGCTATTCCTTGCACCTTTCTTAACTTACTTAGTAAAATCGAAGTAGTGAACTATTGAATTTTGTCTTGGAATTTAAATTTGATTATTAGACTTGACTCAACTTTTTGGCAAACTACTTTTATATTCTGACATTTTAGAGCCTATAACTAGTGACATCTATGACCAGTTCATCTAGGAATGAGAGTAGTTACTCCCCACACCTCGTGTCATTTGCTTGTATATGAATTTTGATTTCTTATTGCCTGCACGCATTGGGTTTGTGGTCGGTATTACGTGTTTTGAGAAAATTTGCATCTCCCTTTTCCTCATTTTACCCCATTAACTCCACATAAAGCCATATCTGCCTGTTGCCTTTAACTACATCCTAAACTGAGCCTACCTTTTCCGAGCTAGTTTAGTAGTCGAGGTATTTTATGCCATTGTGTCAGTTTGTGGCTCGTTTCATTGATTGAAGTGAGTTTTTTGTGAGAAAAAGAAGAGAAGTGTTGATTGTACCTCGATCGAGCAGTTTTCAGCTCGATTGAGCAGATATTGTTACTTGTTGCCTTGATCGAGTGACTTATTCCACTTGATCGAGAGGTTTTCCCTCGATCAGCCAAGAAAGAAAAAAGAAAAAGAAAAAAAAAGAGAAAGAAAAAATGAAAAAATAATTGGCTGAAGTTTTTGTCATTTGCACCTCCTGTGCTTATCATTATTTGTCAAGGTGGTATATGGGATTTGTGTTGTATATGCCTAGATTTGTTAAGGCATCGAGCTTAATTTTGATAATTGGAAGAATGGAACGAGTTCTATTACGGTCTTGTTAGGAACTAGCTTGGCTATTTACCCTCACATTTCCATTAATTGTTTTGCCCCTTCTTACTAATTAGCCTCACATATCCAGATTTTTGCAAATGTTCGGCACGTGATTGTCCTTGAACGGTGGTTGTGCGTGTGTACGGTGCTTGAATCATCTTTCATGTTAGTTAGCAATGCATGTTGTGTCGGTCGTAGTCTAGGTGAGTGGCTATATCTTCTTCTCTCTTTCTTATGCATATTTACTTACCATTTTCTTATTGAGAGAAGAGTGACCCGTGAGAGTCCGAATTTGGTTGAGTCTTGCAAGGTCGAAAGTCTAATTTATTTCCAAGATTGTATAAAGTCGTTCACTTTCGTATTAAGCTTTGTAGCGATTGAATGAGTGCATTGAGCTGTTTAACATTGACTTGTAGCTAGCTCTGAGACTTACTCCATTCCCCTAGGTTTATTTTGTTCCATATAGCTGTATTTAGTTTACTTGAGGACAAGCAAAGGTTTTGGTTTGGGGAAAGTTGATGCGCGTATTTTATATAGACTTTCTAGTCCATTTATGCACGCATTTATATGTCATTTAGGTGATATTATGTCACTATATGCCCCTATTTGGCTACTTTGTACTTTCATTACCATTTTGTAGGTACAAGCTGCGTAGTAGCGGAAACCAAGCCAAAACAGTCCACTTTGCATGCATTTAGGAGAATGGAAGGAACGGTACAGAAGCTCTTGCATGGGAAAGCGTGAAACCGCTCGCAATCAAGTCCAAAGCCATGTCCAACACTGCACGATAGGCCAAAAGACCTCGATCGACTATGCCTTTGGTCGATCGAGGAGCGTTGAAGAGAAGAGTCGCTCGATCGAGCTGTCCTGTGCTCGATCGAGTGGTAGCCGCTGAAGTGTTGCTCGATCGAGTAGAATTGTTACTCGATCGATTGATTTCCTCCAATAAAGACCTCGATTGTAACACCCGGAAATGTACCCTATTTTTCTAGTAGAAATATTTTACGAAATCTTTTCAGTAATTCTAAGTTTTTTTTTAGAATTTTATGTTCCGAGTCGAATTTAGAATTTTCGAGTTCGTATTTGGAATTTCTGCGAGATTTCATGAGAATCCCGTCTTAAGGCGAGTTTGACTTTTTGTTGACTTTTACTCATACATACTCACACTCCCTCCTTAACCTAATTCATTACACAAACACATTTCACATTACTTCCTTCTTAAGCAAATATCAAACCCTTGCCTCCATCCATTTTTCGATCTTTGAATCATCCTAGCTCCTTCGTTCCTTGATAGAATTCACGTAAGTTCGTCTCATTCTTCTCCTCTTACCTTCCTCTATCCGTATTGATATTAAAATCATCGTCTTTCTCGCTTTTCAATCTTTCCGTCTTTCTCAAGATGAATTTTATTCATCTTTTATGATATATTTGTAGGTGGTGACCTCCAAGATCCCGACAAAGACTATTACCTTATTGAAGAGGAGCTTGACGATTAGTAAAGACGCTTAAAGGTAACGGTGAAGGGTTACTCGATATCATTTACGTGTTTTATATGTTATCTATGCTAGAAACCGTATTTAGAATATGGTTAGTGAGCTTGGTAAGTGTGTTGATGATGATATATGTTGTATGTTGAGAATTCATATGAGTTTTGATGATTTATGATAATATTGGATGATAATTGAAATTGGATCCTTAGTGAAAAATAGGATTTTCGTGTACTTGAGACCCCAGCCGGTCGACCGGCAGCCGGTCGACCGGCAGCCGGTCAGACCACCGGCTGGGGCACCTGCTGTATATTTTGACATTTTTACGTAATTTTGGAAAATGACTAAGGGCTCAGCCGGTCGACCGGCAGCCGGTCAGACCACCGGCTGAGACACCCCCTTTCTTCCTTGGTTTTTCAATTGATCCTTTGGTCCCAGCCGGTCGACCGGCAGCCGGTTGACCTGACCGGCTGGGACACACTGACATTTTACATTGGTTTTTCATATGATAGTTGGCCTGAGCCGGTGGACCGGCAGCCGGTCAGCCTGACCGGCTGGCACCTGCTGGAAAGTCTTGTGATTTTTGTTTACGGTTTTCGTTTATAATAAATCCGATCGTTCGTTTACCGTATAATTTTACGTAGTGACCTATGATATGAATGTTTTGAATATATGATATTTCATTCGCTTGTATCACATGTTTTGTGACGGTTTTTGCTATGTCCCACTTTGAGTCGGTTTTTACAAATGATACGGTTTGAGCACTATTTTGTCTTGTGCTTTGTACTCTCATTCCCTTGGCTACCTTCCCGTTCGTAAGGCTGGAATGTCGGAACGGAGAGGTATCCTACTGCTTAAATGCATGTGCTAGTGGGCATACGACGACGTTGTTGGGAGTTGAACGCTATGCGTTGATCGACCCGGCCGTCAAATGTTGTGTACTTGCGAGGTGGTGTTATTTGCATGTAGCGTACCGCTTGTTCTGAGGCTTGAGCTCTTTTCCGCCTCTTTCGTGAATGTCGACCGAATTTGGGGTACTCGGCATATATATTGTAAGACCGAGTCTTGGATGCGAAATGTGTATCGCAAGTCAAAACGGAACACGTTTATTCCGAGAATCTGGCCAGGTTTAGACTAGGACCGTATTATTATCGTCGTGCTACCAGGAGGAAATTAGTCTACATATACGAAATGTTTGATCGTGTATGAGTTCAGGGAAATGCTTGTCTCGTGGATGCCTGTTAATCATACTTGCCATGTACACGATGCTAGTGCGTTTCATTTACCGTGAGAGTTGTCGTCTTGTGTCGTCTGTGAATGCGTGATTTCATGATATTGTTCATGGTCATTGCATGATTGGACACAGTCATTGTCTTGGTTCGTGAATGGATGATAATATGTTGGATATTATGTGATCATCGCATGACTTGACTGGTTTGTCTGTCGAGTCTCAATCTTATCAATCTTATACCGCTAACGGTGAGATGCAAGCCCTAGTGAGCGTATTCGATTGCCTAAGAGTGTCTATCCCGAGTCTTGGAATAACATGATGGTTACGGATTTTGATTTCTATATGATCTTATCTTTATATCTCGGATTGCCTATTTATTCTTATCGCAACTCACATGGATATGTATATATATGCATGCTTTCCTTTCGTATTACCTTATGTGTACGTTTGATGTAATATGGCTGGGAGAACCCGGAGTTACTCCCCACTGACTGTGGCATTCATGTTTTTCATGGATGAACAGGTTTGCTTGCTATGGATGACTTTTTGGATATGATATTTTGGGGTTCGGGTGTGAGCTAGCGGGCGTTGTCCCTGGAAGTTCACCTCTAGACGATAGTAGCTAGTTTTGGTTAAACACTTGTTCTTTGCTAACATTTTAAGAG